>BDIP01000289.1:6867-18545 GCA_003568945.1 Kipferlia bialata
TTTTTTTTGAAAAAAGAGGCCACCCCCCCCCCCCCCCCCCCCACTTACCCTCCAGACTGCATCTCTCCCTGTCTCAGTACGGGAAGTGGACCACGCACAGACCTTTACCAATTGCTAGGTACGCGTGGAGTTGATCTATGAGTCACCAGTGTAAGTTAAGGTATCCTCCCTGACTCTCAGGTGTTTCTCCCTAGCCGTCTGTGCCGGTCCTTGGGTATATCTGGTGGGGGGTCAGGGCGGGACCGAGACCCCTGTCTACAAGTGCCATGCCTCTAGGGGTGTGTGCCGGAGGGTCTCTGGGTGCCCCTACCTATCACCCGGGTCATCCATCCTGGGCTGCCAGACCTCCCCCACCTCTGCCCTCCTGTTAGACAGGGGCATGGCAGTGCTGGGGGTGCACATGGCTCTGTCTGGGTTTGTGGGCATCAAGGTACGGCCATGCTCTATACTCTCTGTGTGTATGCCCCACCTCTCACCCCAGCATGTCCTGTCTAGTGCCCACCTCCGAGGCGCTGCCTGCACCCTGCACTGCCCCCCCACAGCCGTAGTCTCCCACATATCCCTCGGCCTCAACCGCCACCCCCTCCTGGCCTCTCCCTTCCTGTGGGTGATGCTGGCATACCTGGTGGCTAGGCTGGATGACCCCCTCTGCCACTCTGTGTTTAGAGACAGCCTGGCACCGGGGAGGAGGCTCAGACATCACAGGGGGATGAGCAACAAGACACCCACCAAGATGCTTGCCATGTTCAGGTATGAATTGATTGTATCTCTCAATGTATGTCTATATTCTATACCTCCCACTGGATTCCCACCCCCAGACATCTGCAGCGTTCTGCCTCCTCCCTACGCGTCCCATTGCTGGAACCCTCCTGCTCTGCCCATGTCTCAGTGTGGGAGTGCGTCATACAGGTATGGCGTGTGTGTGTACATATGTGTTCATATACAGGTACTCTGGGATGAAATGTCTCTCTCAGACCCCCCCCCCCCCCCCCCCCCCCCCCCCTCCCCCCACCCCACCCCCCCCCCCCCCCCCCCCCCCCCCCCCCTGCCTCTGCCCTCACCCCAGCCCTGTGCTGCCGGGAGACAGGTGCCCTGGTGGAGTCCCTCAACCTGCTCAGGTGTCACACCCATACACACATTGCATATATATGGCACATCCTGGACTGCTCTGCTTGACTGTATACGTATAGATGGGTCATATGTACATGGGAGTTGACCCCAGGGAGGCCCAGACGCTCCATCCCAGTGGGGCCCAGGCCACTCTGCAGATAGCCAGGGTGCTGTACCTGCTGGGTGAGACACTGATACTGCCATATATACATGTATACATATATCAGTGTGGTTCTCTATCCGCATATCGTGAATGAGAGTGCATGCGTCTACCCATCGTCACACTTGGTCTCTGACCCCAGGTGACTACCCCTCTGCCTACCAGTACCTGTCTGCACAGGCCGACAAGGAGGAGGTATGTATGCGTGTGTATGTATATGTGGCAGTGGCTGATAGGACATGTCGATATGAATTTGATGAGGATCCCTAACCCACTGTCAGGATGAATAGATGAATTAGTATACATGAATTAGTAAATATGCATACACACCCACTGTCAGGAGGATGGCTTCAGCCAGAAGGGACTGCACTGGGTCACACAGCACAACCTAGGCACGGGGTTGCACACTGATACCTGTATTGATGCGGTCAATATTTGTGGAGTGATGTATATATATAACTTACCCATATAGTACTGACACCCTATCAGAATCTCCCATGTTCATTGTGTGTATTCACTGCTTCAGTTTCCATGTCCACTTACCCCCAGGGCTTACACTGATCCGTCTCAACCGTCTAGAGGATGCAGTGGAAGCGTTTGAAACGGCCAATGATCTTCATCCCAACTACGAGACCAAGATTAAGCTTGCCAGGTTTGGTCATGTGTCATGGTGCTTATATGTATACAATGTACCTAATCAGTATTCCCTCTATCTGGAGCTTTCTGTATGTATTGGTATGGTATCATCAGCCATATGCATATATATACCCCACCCCTTAGGTGTCTGGCCAAGCTGGGCAGAGACACAGAGGCGGTGCAGGCATACAAGGACGTGCTGGCATTTGCCCCCCAGAGTGCAGAGGTATACCTAGTATACATAATTGTAGATGTGTATGGTATATATTGTATGCGTTGAATATATAGTATGTTGTTCAGTTGCCCCTTCCGTTCACCTAAGGTTCTGAGTGCCCTGGGAGTGCTGTATCTCAATGCAGCCAACCAGACGGAGGACAGGTGTGGATCAGTATCTATAAGTATTATTGAATACCTATAGCCACACCGCCTGACCCAGCGACACTGCCAGCACTGCACATGCAGACGCATTCGATGCATTCAGCAGGTCTCTCATGGTCAACCCAGAGGTGTGTGTGTGTATGGAGATTGTATAGAGACACTGATACTGATACTGATTCTGGTCTCTCATGGTCAACCCAGAGGTGGGTAGGGGGTATGGAGATTGTATAGATACTGATACTGATACTGATACTGGTCTCTCATGGTCAACCCAGAGGGGGGGGTGTATACATGATGGCTTTGTAGTTCATGTCCAATCAATTGATAGGATCAATTTGATACTGATTCTGATACCCTGCCTGACTCTATCTATATCAGACTCTATCTGTATCTGACTCAGCACCCAGGGGCCAGGCTCGGCAATGCCTCTGTACACCAAAGGACAGGTATCAAGTAGATATGTATATATACATGTACTATAGATAGATACATGTATTCTATGTACTATATATATATATATATATATCTGTACACCAAAGGACAGGTATCAAGTAGATATAGATATATGTATTTGTACACGACAGGTATGGTGTTGACAATATGCACTATAGGAAGACGACTATCATATATTGTGTGGTGGCTATGGATGTTGGATATGCACATGACTCATACCGACTTGTATATATATATATACATTGATAGGTATATAATTTCAAGTAGATAGATACTGACCCAGGCGATGTTGAGGTGGCCCTGGTCAAGTACCGTTCAGTGTACAAGCAGAGACCAGACGCCCCAGAGCTGTGGTCAAACCTAGGCATGTCCACATTCTACTATGCTAGTATACTTGTAGCATATTGTAGTGTATTACACTATGCATATCATGACCTGGTGGAACCAATGAATACTGTATACTGTATATATACAGATAAGTAGAGCCTCTGACCCTAGGCCTGTGCTTCCTCGAGCACAACAGACAGGCAGAGGCCTTGGCCTGTACCCGCAGGGCCTATGTACTCAGACCCGCAGATTACAGGTGGGGGTGGGAAGGGGTATCAGTGGTTTCAAGTGAACATGTACATATAGTACTCATTGTCTTACTCAATAGGATCCGGTACAACCTGGGTCTTGTGCTGCTATCCCTCGACAAGCCGGCATCAGCATTCAGGTACAGTGTCAAGTGTGTACTAGTATATGGCTCAATCATCATTGGTTGGACTGGCCTGACTGACAGATGGCGCTAGAGTGTATGTCATACTCAGTTTCAGTATGTTTGGCTGTATGTTTCTGTATGTGGAGGGTATACTCATAACCCAGATGTCTATCGGGCGCTGTCTCCCTCAACCCTGGCAACGCATCGGCCTACTGGCTCATGGCCGTGGCTCTCGCAAAGCTGAAGGTAGGTCACGGGTATCGTTGACACTCGTCAGTAGGCATATATACCCTCGTGATGTGTGTATTGGGATGATGATACCAGGACAAGAAGAATACACCTGGGGCGTACGCCAAGGCACTGCAGCTAGGGGCAGGTGGGTTCCTGTACACATACATCGCTGTTTCTACGTTACTGAGTTATAGTAATAGTAATGAGTCTGATACCTAGGTAGAGCATGTCGGTTGGACGCCGCCATATCACTCTGCAACCTGGGTCTGTATGACTTAGCCGGGGGCCACTTCGACATATACGCAAGAGGTACACACATATAGTGTAGGATGCATGTCAGAGAGCTATTTCCTAACCTCAGGTGAGGACCAGGAGCTTGGGGATACAGACTCTCTCTCTCAGGAGGAAGCTGCCCATAAGGTGCAGGTAAGATTACTTCTTGTGACATTCAGATTAGTCAGAGGTCTGTGCTTATCCAGGTAATTCTGACGAAACACATGGAAGAGAAGAGGCGCCGTGAGATCGCAAGGTCATTGAGCGAGAATTCACCCGAGGCTACTTCAGACAGTGTCGACTCAGTCGTAGCCCAAGACAAAGAGGAAGCAGGGTCGGTTGAGGAAGAATAGATAGTGATACACAGTATCAGGCAACCTGCTCTCCAAGGCCAGGAAGACCATATCATAGTAAATGTCAATCAACCCGAGGTATTCAAAATGTGTGGATAACTCGTATATATATAAAACTCGTATATATATATTGGGGTGATATGGTAACCTGGATGTTTCTACTGTCACTCCCAAGGACCAAATTGCGTGCCCCTGTGCAATTCTTATAGACATAACAGAATCGAGCCTCTTGACTGGGTTCCACCGTGGATAGCACACCAGTAGGGGTATGCAGTATGCTCATACTCATAACACATCCATTGAATGGTTTCTATCATACGGCGCTCGATATATCACCACAGTACTAGTTGATAGAGTAACAAGGTATGGCAATGAATGGGAGAGGGTAGGCGATGGAGTCCCAGCTTCTCAGGATAAATACACGTAGGGATACAAATACATATTCACAAACCCACTCTGTGTCTTTGAGATTGTGGGGGAAGAGACACACAAACCCCCACTCCTCTGTCCACATACAATCACTCATCTTCTATCAGAGAGTCACTCACCACCTGGATTCTCTCTGGTCGAGGGACTCTCACTGCTCTGTGGCGTTAACCTCTCTATGACAATCTTAGCAAAATCATTCGTCATTGTGTGGTACTTGGCTGAAAGGTAAGAAGCGAGAAGGATAAGGGGAGGAAGATCAATTACTCACCAAGGGTGGATGGGTCGATGGACGTCCATAATTTCTTTATCTCCATATCTATAGCCATGACCACTCGAAGTAGCTCTTGGGAATCCATGTCCCTCATCTCCGCAGCAGTGAAGGCTCTTGGGTGCTGGTGAGTGTCTTCCTATACGTAAGGTAAACAATCGAAGAAAAGGTTGGACAATTGTCAGTGACCCAGCCTGTAGTACCAACCTCTACACTCTCTGAACTCAGTTGAACTGAACACGGCTCTTCATCCACTGATGATATGGGTTCTGACATCCTGGGTTATGTTGTCAAGATTGATGTGATAGACAATGTAACGCCCACATCCGGCAATAGGGGAGAAATCTCTCTCTGTTTATGGTAAGTGGACATAAACACGATCATGTATATCCCTCGATCAAGGATGACAGAGACTAGATGCCTTAAATACGGTAGAAGGAACGACAGAAACCTGGTGCTCTTCACCAGGTCAAAAGCAATATATATCATAACTAATTGCAACAATATAACTCACCCACAGTAAGCGTAAGTGCGGACAAAGTGAACAGGTAAATATAAATAAACACAGTGAGCTGGGCCTAAAGCTAGCCCCTTCTTGTTCTTCAGGCAAAAAATGGTTCATCAACACGTATTGATCATGCCCGTTGGGGTGATGTCCGCACGAAGAGAAAGGCTGAGTTAGCTGATCTATTCGGTGTCACTTCACTGAAGGTCTCCAGAATGGGTATGTCATAATGTGACTATAATGGTACTGAGAGTCAATGAAACAAGTATTGTCTGTCCCTCTTGTGCCTCACATCAGCCGTGGCGAACAAGTGCAGTTCCCGCCTGCTCACCAAGGTTCCCGGTTTGTTTGCTTTCATTTATCTTCTGTCAGGCTCTGCTACAGCGGAAGGAGCTGCAGGGAGCGTATCCTGAGTCCTAGAGTAGCAAGAGAAGAATGAATGGTCTGTGATTGGGATAGTATCTAATACTGCTGGAATTCGTTTCCAAACGTTCCGTGTATATGTATAGTATACGTCCATATACACCAGCGCTCCCTGAATCGAAAGTATAGTGATATCTACTGTATACTTATACAGTATCCTGACTATACAGTATCCTGATACTAGACATTACCTGTTACATGAAACATACCTAAATGCGGGGTGTTGTTGCCGTCTCGATGACAGGAATACCGATTGGTTGTGCAATATTCATCTCTGATATCGAGCCAACACCAACATACACAGTATATACAGCCTCTTGGATGAATTGGTGACCATATAATATATATGAGTGTATGGCTTCTTTGACGTGGCGTAGCATTGCTACTATGCTCCAGAGGCACTCTAAGAAAGAGCAGACAGGTCTATATTAGAGTAATAGCTTGGAACATGGGCAGACTTTGAGATTCTCATAGTCCCTCTTCAACGGACTGCCGCCAGTACAGCAAGCTCCACGCTCTCAGTTCTCACAAGGATAATCATGAGACCCAAGGATGGAACTGTGATTGAAACGCTGAAACGCTTGACTCTAGGGGTATGGTTACCAAGACTCTCCATCACGGAGACTGGCACCTGTCAGTGACGTCACTAGTCACCACACATAATTTGGAGGTCTGCCCTTGATCTAATTGGTATACATATACATTTACTCCGTGAATGAGAGTAAGACTTCCCCTGACTCGATAGATATAAAGCCTACGCCTTCTGGCGAACATATCAAACTATCACCATCACTCCCATCCCCATATCGTACCCTGACATATGACTCACACTGATCGTCACCACATAGTGAATCCCATTGGTCCTGAACAGCAGTTGGGAGACCCTCCAGCTCCCACATCCTTGCAGTCTTACCCATATCGAAGACATCAACCCCTGATTCGTCTCCTGAGTCATTATCGATGAGACTACCACTCGATATGTACACATCATACCCAGTCTCAGCCAACCACACAGGTATCTGTAGCAGCAACTCCCCCTCTCCCTCCGAATCGCCGGACTGCCTCATAAGCCACTCCGGTAGGGTGATGGCGTCATCATTCCCCAGCATCTCATCAACTACCACGGTAAACGGTGTCCCAGATCCCACCCCATCTATGTGGCACATATTCACACCGAGAGAGTCCCTGGATGCGATATGACACCTGTCAGATATGGAGCAATTCTCAACAGTGGTGCTTGTGAGCGACGTGGCGGCTATCTCAAGGGAACCTAACGCAATATTGCCTACAGTCAGGAAGTACACACTGTCCACTTGGATATGGACACCCTGTAGCATGCTGAGGTCGCTTTCCCCCTCAGAGACTCCCTCCCATACATCCGATTCTAGGCCTGTTGTCCAGAAGGCTGTATCGGTGGCCACCACGCTCAGATCCAGTATCCACCCCCCCTTGAGATACACATCGGTGGTCGCAGCAATATGGGGTGGGATCGACAGTATCAGCCTGGAGGAGGCGGTGAATATGGGATCTTCCGCCGACCCTGGCACCGTACACGTCAGGTGCTGCCCTAGACCTGACACGTCCCGGGTCCCAGAGACCGGGCATGCACTGAGGTCGCTCTCACCACAGGGGTAGGGGGTGTATCCCTCCAGATCCCATCCAGACACCTCCGACGTCGTGATACTACAGTCAAAGGAAGCCACTGGTCCCCCCGACAGCCTATTGCTCTGAGCTCTTGTGGTAAGGTACACCTCGTCCGTGTCGGTATCTCCCACGATAATGTATAGGTCAGCCACATGAGTGTCAATCTCGAGAAGGATACTGTATTGATCCTCTCCCAAGCTGTTGAGACTAGAAACCCTGTTGTCACATACATACACACACATTCATATATACATGCATATATATGCATAAATATATATACATATACGTGCAAACAGTGATACTGAGAGGACGAGCTGCAACACCAGTACCAGTACTGACACTGATATCTTGGCAACACGATACCAAATCTAAAACACCCAATAAACAATGTAGATATTCAACTTGTCCCCACACAGTTATATATCAGTATAAAATGTACGTACGTTGGTGTGAATGTGATTGGGGCCGTCTCGCCTGCGTCCACAAAGACCATCTGCCTGAGGACATAGGGGGCCAGCATCACCATGGCACAGTACCCAAGCATCCGCAAACAGTAGGCTGTGTTAAGATTTCCACACTGACTGGTAACAGTATCAGGCATGACATGATATACCTTCGATACTGAAAGCATGAACAGGGGACGATCAATACACATGATGTACTATACCTGGCGTACAGGAGGCTCCCACATGATAGGAGAAGTGCCTACGAGCCCAGGAGGAGTATCCACCTGGGTGTGAAAATGGCATGGCAAACACAGACACCAGTCCATCGGCACTTACTATACATATCGAAGTGGCAGGATAGACATACGTACTGTATATGCTGTGGTGGCTATCCAGCCCAGGCAATTGCTCCACTGAGTGATCAGGTGTGGTAGTACTAGGTCTATACTTCATACTGAAGGCGTTGCCCTCTCAGGGCTCGGGTGAGAAGAGATGGATACCCATTATGGGTTGATCGGTCTCAATACACAAAAATCGCAAAAGGGTTTGCTGCAAAATGTCTGAGACGCTCTCGTCTCTTCGCTTCAGTCTAGTGGAGAGTGGACTCAGTGGGGGTATAGAACCATTCTATCCCAGCATATCAATGACCTCTCAGTCGGGTCGCCTCCTGAAACTGGCGGAGCAGCTTCAGTTGGAGATCTCAAGCGACTTTAGAGATGATGATAGACGAAAGAGGAGGTAGGCTACCCCCATGCTTCAGACAGCCTTTACGTATAGGAACATTTATGTGTGTGTAGTCCAAGGCCAAATCCAGCTGCAGTCATCAGTATGTACCAGTGATGCTTTGTTTTACACATTGCAAGTGGGTGCCCTTGCTGACATTCAGATTTGATGCCGAGACTGGCCGAGTGAAGGCCAAGTACCTCAAGGCGGTGGTCGAGAGGAGTGACCCCTCGCCCTTCTTTGCCAAGGAGCAGGAGGGGGATGCAGAGCGGGACGGATTCGTGATATATGATACGGTATGTTCATATACGGGTGTAGATATAATAATACCCTTTCCTCCCATTATCTAATTCACACCTTATTTCCAAGATAGTGCACTCAATATACCTCTTGTTTCACTCACTCCATAGCTCTCTGATGTTGGTATATATAATGGCATTCAATACAATCACAATTGCCGAATCTGTTTGGTTAGTGGATACAGCATCTGTGTACTGATACCCAGCTGTTTGGTGCTGATGACAGTGACCGATGGTCTGTCTTCAGCAGACATGTCACGGAGCTGGGCGGGCTGAGGTTCCACCAAGCGATGTCTAGGTATGTGATAGGTATATATATGTATGTATACTTGTGTGTATTGACGGATGCATTACGACATAGGGTTATGAGTTTGATAATACTGTCTCTGTCGCCCCTCACCCAGTATGGGTGTGTTCGATGAGCTGCCGGAGGAGAGAGAGAAGAGGGAGGAGGAGGCGAGGGAGACTGAACGTCAGGCTATGATACAGCGGCTGGACGCTCTAGCAGTAGCAGCGAGGTCTAGCTCTACTGTAGCCTCCAGACTGAGTGACATTGACATTAACACTGACCCTGAGACGGGTTCTGAGACTGGTTCACTCGGTAGAGATGGGGGTACCTTCCTGACCCAGCAACAGGGAGAGGGAGAGGGAGATGGAGGTGGTGATCCCTATAGGAATAGGGGTGACACAGCCCCGATGGTGCCAGCTGAGTCTAGCACTAGGAGTATGTCCTCTGGTGTTGAGCCTCGGCCCCACCCACTGAGAGCAGCAGCTGCCCTCATGTCTGCCTCTCCCTCTCCCTCTCCCTCTCCCCCTCCATCCCGGGGTGAGACCCGTGGCCCCCTCCCCCTGTATCCTGACAGGACTATACGGGATGGAGAGGATGGGGACGGGTCTGCTGATGACCCCGATGCCATAGCCCGGGGGGTCGCCACGAGGGGCTCTGCATACCGCAGAGAGCTGGCAGCAGACAGGAAGGAGCAGATGGAGAGGGCCGGCAGGAACGTGCATGCCCGGCGGATGGAGCGGGAGTACTCCAAGGCAGCTGGGCTGACCAAGGGGCCCAGTATGGTAGGCAGCAGGGGCCGGGGTCTGACCCGGTGTCTGTCCAAGGCTGATCGGAAGCTGGTCAAGCAGGTGGGGGCTCTCACTCCTACCCTGGATCAGGCGTTACTATTCTGCTGTGACTCATGTGGCCAGTGGCTGTTGTCTATCTATGTGCCTACTCACCCTATATATGTATATATATATGTTTACCCTAGATTGAGGCCGAAGAGGCATACGACACCCGGGGGGACTTCCTGTTCCGAGAGCCCTTGGCCCTGTCTGTCCCCAGCCCCTCAGGCCATGGGTATGGACACATGCAGGGCGGTGCAGGGGATGCAGAGGAGGGGGACGCAGAGTGGCAGGCAGAGCTGGCTGAGAAGATGGACAATGCGGCAGGTACTAGGATGGAGGTCACACACGATATGCAGTCAGCCCCACAATTAGTGAAGATATAGAGTGGATATGTGGGTGTACATCTCTATAGCACACCCTCCTCACACCAGTGTCTGCTACCTATGGGACTAGTCTCATTCCCAATGTGGGCATCAAGTCTCTGGGCATGAGGCTTAATAGGGAGAGTAGGCTTCAGGTGAGTTCTCTGTCCCCAGTCCTGTGTGTATTAGTATTAGTATTAGTATTAGTCAAGCGCCACATCGTACCCTTGGCTCTCTTTGGACTGTACCGTGTCAGAGTGTTCAAGTTCCATAGGCTCACTTCAGATTGCTGCTGTTCAGCGAGAGGAATCAATAAGGGTAGAAAGAGAGCGGGAGCGACGAGAATGGGATGATATTGCGGTACGTATCTTGTGATATACTATCTCATTTGGTACCCAATCTTCAGAGGCAACACGTGTTTTGCACAAGTTTCTTTCTATTGTCGGTTTCTACTGTGCCGTGTAGTGTATTCCCTCCCACCCCTGACCCAGTTGATTGAGTCTGACAACACGGACGGCCTGTTCTCAGGGGTGGAGAAGAGGCTGTCGTCGTCGAGTGCCGGTCTGACCGTGGACATGCTGAAGCAGATGCAGCGGAAGAGGCGGGACCCCAATGCTAGCAGGTTCATGTACTGACAGGCTCAATGGGAACACTGTAGCCCTTCTGAGATGGGCCATCTCACACAAGCCTCCTGCTATAGACCAACCAAATAGTATGTCAGTTTATGGTGTGAGTAATGCATCCGCAGTGACACCGGATATGGCAACATCACTCGCAGACTCCGATTCGCCGCCATATCGTCTCTTAAGTACCCTGAATAATTAGGTTGGGGCACCCTAAAGGAGTAACTATGTCATGAGAGTGACTTCGTACCACAATAATAGCGTAACAACATGCAACCACTTCTAAAATGCTGAATATATCACCTGAAGACTGGATCCAGGCCGGCCAGTGAAGAGTCTTTGGTCCCTAGATACACGTACAGCGGCTTAGATTCTGGATTAGAGTTGAAGCAGTCGGAATAGTAGTCACACATACCCTGAAATGCCTGTAGGTACAGTCTCTTGGCCAGCAGCTGGGGTTGTAGGTTCTGCCTCTGGCCTAGCAACACCTGGGGTAAAGACAAAGGGGGGGGGGGGGGGGGGAAAAACCAGGGCACAAACGGC
>BDIP01000290.1:9853-22535 GCA_003568945.1 Kipferlia bialata
TTGCCTTTTTTTTCTTTTCCTCCCCCCCCCCCCCCCCCACCCTTCAGAGAGTGCCAAGCTGAACAGCCTGCGCACACATGCTGCCCAGAAGCAGGAGGCACGGCTGGTGGACATCGAGACGAGGGTGTCCAACACGTCCACTGCCCTCCACACCCTGACTAGTGATGTCCTACCCAGGGTGGAGAAGGTGGAGAGAGACACCGAGGCAGTCAGTGTCAGCCAGACACAGGCCGTGGCCCAGGTGGGGAGGGGTGCTATCGTGTAGTGTAGTATCTGGGTGTCCACACACTGCCCTCTCACTCTCTCCCTGTGTCTCACCGAAAGGTCACCTCCCTGCAAGGGACTGTGGGTGATGCCCAGGCCAGGGTGGAGACGATGCTTGCTAGAACAAAGGTACGGTGGTGGGTATGTGGGTTACCCCCTTTGCCCCATCTCTACTTCCCATATATATGTGTTTATGTATTTTTATCCCTCTCCCCCCAGGTGCTGCAGGAGGTGACGTCCAAGAGAGACAAGGAGATGCAGAGCTTCCAGACCGAGGTGTCTGACAGCATAGCGGAGATGCAGAAGAGAACACACACCACAGGTGCCAGTTCCTACCAGTGATACGTCGAGTTGTCTAGATACATGTGTGTGTGTCTGTATGTGTATGTGCCCCCCCCCCCCTGACCCCAGAGGCTGGTATGTCTGGCGTGCAGGGCACCATCAACTCACTTGAGAGGTGGATAGAGGGCACGGCAGACAGAGTGACAGTCAATGCCGACGATATCGCCAAGGGGGAGAGGGTGGCAGAGAGGCAGGGCAAGCATGCAGCCAGGTGTGGACATGTATATATGTGTATTGGATATGGAGAGGAGTGTTCACATTGAAAGTGTAGAAATATTGCCCTCTAACCTCCCAGGCTAGAGAATGACCTCAATACCCTGGTTGTCACTATTGAGGGAGCCTTAGAGGGTATCAAGGTAGGGACATGGAGTGATTGTTGTCATATATAGATGTGTATGTCCAGTAATTCGTAATTGTTCACTCTATACCCTACCCTCACCTCAGGACGAGACCCTGGATGTTGTGTATGGGGTGGAGAAGGCTCTGACAAAGCGGATAGAGCGTAGTCAGAACCCAATCACGGAGTCGAGGGTAGAGGTACGCAGTGCCAGCATCTATACAAGTATCACTCATAGCACTCACACATATTTAGTGTACACCTGTCTCCCCTCTGACCCCCAGCTGATTGAGGCCTCAGTTGCCTCTGCCCGTGACTCATTGGCTAGGGGCATGGCCCAGGTGGCACAGGTGGAGGGCAGGGTGAAGGTAGGGGGGGGGGGTGTATATTGGTGGGGTATATACACGGGGAGATGGTGGGGATTGATATATGCGTGGCCCAATACTCACACCCAGATACTCGAGACCGCGCCTGCCCCCCTCCCCTCCCAGACCCTACCCCCCCTCTCCCAGTCCAAGGGGAAGGGCAAGGCCCCCCAACCTAGTGCCCAGGGGCCAAATGAGCCTGCTACCATAATACCACTTTCTACTCCAACCAGGTTAGGGTCACGCTTTGCAGAGTGTTGTACTAAGTATGATAGAGAGAGAATAGTCTAGCGAAGTTTGAGTTCTTTCCTTCGACTAGATTTCTTCGTTCCCTTGTCTCCAACCCCCAGACCACCCCCCAAGGTGATCACCCCATCCGTTCCCACCTCCGTTAGCTCCCCCCGTCGCAATGTCGTTCCCAAGCCCCCTGCCCTCCCAGTGTTCAGCCCAGGGGCCCTAGGGCAGGTGGGTGGGACAGTATATATTTGCATAAGCGAGGATACATGTATGACTAATCCTTGTCTCATGTGTAGGTGCGTGCCAGACAACGAGCCAGGACCCAACGGGAGAGGGAGCGAGAAATTGAGATATCGACTAGGCGACAGCAGCGGTACAGAGACAATGCGCCCCCAGCGTCTCCTACCCACTCCTCCCATAGCAGATCTGAGGGGCGGTGAGTGTAAATAGACACTGTGTACACATACAATCCCCACAGACTGTCACGGACTGCTGGGAGTATTTACTACACTTCTAACACACTATATACGACACAAAGACACACTATCCACATCTGGGTATGCATGCATGTGGATCAGACGGACGGCTCCTCCTCTGGGACTGCCTGGACAGGCATGGCCTCCTCGACATCCTCACACACACAGAGGGCGGTGATAGGACGCAGACACGTGACATGGGCAGCAAACCTAGGGGTTGGGTGGGGATAGAGTGAGTGTGGGATGTGGATATACTATACTAGTAGACATGCCACGCACTTGTGGGGAGGGGGTGCACCCACAGAGAAGGCTGATGCCACAGCCAGTACCCAGTCGGCAGTCAGGCAGTAGTCGATGGCTGGGGTGGGGGGGGGGGGATGAGGGGGGCATGGTGCATAGACATGATAATGCTGACACAATCATTACAGACACTACATACCCTCAGAGACCACTGTGAATGCAAAGAGGGTGGCCTGAGTGCTGAGGAACCATGCCAGAATGGCACTAGCACTCTCTGTGTTGCCCCACTGCATGATAGTACCGTCCATCCACCTAGGGTCAGAGGGGGGGGTCTAGGCATGTATATAACCATAGGGTCGTACACGTGTATGTAAATATATATACACCCCCCAATGCACCTGAGCAGCCACGCCGATGGCCCAGATATCAGCTTCTCCACACAGAACGCAGTGCAAGATATGGCACTCAGTCTCCGCCAGTACAGAGCACGCTGGGCCCTCTTGGCAGCGACATCCTGAGGGTAAGGGTAAGGGGTAGGGGGCATATAGAGTCATATGTCAGAGCCAGAGACAGCCGCACCTCTGTGACACACTCGTAGTGTGATATGGCCCAACGCACAGCGAAGAAGGTGAGGCCTGTGTAGAAGAAGTTCTGGCCTGGGGGTGAGTGACATGCACAGAGACAGAGCATGCGAGAATATATATCTGTATGCACTAACATGCCTGGTGAGCTGAAGTTGCATGCGGGGTCGAGGCCTCCGTCGGGGTCCAGCATGAAGCCTATCACAGACTGATCCACTAGGATGAAGTAAGCAATGCCCACTACTAGGTTGATCACTGCTATGACGGTGCACATACGCAGGACAGACTTGCGGCCCTGGGGTTATGGACAAGGATGAAGCACGGTAATGGATAATGGTGGATACAGTCAGTGCCACACACACTCTGACCCCACCTTGGCGGACACCTTGACCTCGGCCTGCTTTACGGCTGCCATGAAGACACCCACCCCGGCACCCAGGAACTGGAAGGACCTTGGGTGAGGGGGGGCATGTGCCTTTATAACAATACTATAATGACACCAAACACTTGGAAGACACGCATATGCCAACACACAGACTTACATGTGGGGGAATATGGCAAAGTAGACCCCGGCCACCCCGATGTAGAATGTGTTGGACAGCCACACCCCGAGGGTGTCACAGCGGGTGGAGGGGAGCTTCTGGTACTCACGCACAGTGAGGCCTGGGCATCAGGGGAGAGTGGATAAATATCCATATATCAATAGACCTGTTCTCCTCCTAACGCCTTCTAACACCCACCACACACCCCACCGTACCTCTAGCGCCAGCCAGTGCCGATCTGACAGGGGACAGGAGGGTGGAGAAGGGGAGGGAGAGCACGACCAGGGCCAGGGTGACGTAGACGGCCTTTCTGTAGGCACTGCCCTTGGCCATGGCGGGTATGGTGCGGTGGGTGAGGAGGTACACGCCTGGCAGCACGATGGCCTGGAGCAGCATGGCCTGGGCGAAGTAGAGGAGGGGGCCTGTCTGCACCAGCACATACTGGTACCACTTCTTGTCAAAGGGCACAACACCGTCTGCCACATAGTCGTAGAAGCCTAGGTGAGGGAGGGTCATATAGATATACATACACATGCATGCACATACCGAAGTTGACTGTGGCGTTGATGCCATGGAGGACCAGGAACACAAGGAACATGACCAGGGCATGGACTGGGGGGTCAGAGGGGGATGGGGGGGGGGGGGATAAGGGTAATCTCAAAGAGAACGAAATGGAAGGAGGGAGGGTTATCTAACAGTAGAGAATACACATATATACACAAACACTACCAAGGCCGCACACCTATTCCCATGGCCCATGCCTTCTTGAACTGGGAGAGAGAGGGCCTGCTGAGGAGGGGGGCCAGTCTGTGCTGCATGAGGTATCCGGCCACGACGCCAGACACTGCCGCAAACACACCACGCATGGCGGCGGCCAGGAAGAGGGGGGAGAAGAGGACGATGAAGACTATGTCTCCGATGGACTTCATGCCCAGGAAGTACTCAAAGTCAGCGGCTGGGGGTGAGGGGGGGAGAGAGGAGAGAGGGAGTGGAAGAGTCGCCGATAAAGAAGGAGACCCAAGGAGAGGAGAGAGGAGGTGATTTGATAGAGAAGAGAGAGAGAGGAATGGAGTTGTAGCTAGAATAGAACTAGAGCCAATCCAAACACTGGGGGGGGGGGGTATTCAGCAGCAACCAGGGTACGTACTTCCTCCCACGCTGTGGAGCACAACCATGGCCCAGATGGCAAGGCCCCTGGGGGTGAGTGGGAGATACTGACAATAACCGTATATATGGACACTGACTAACACAAAGAGACGAGTGTGCTCTGAGCACCCCTCTGACCACTATGCCCCACTACCCCACGCACACTGCCACATACACCCCCATACACCCATACCTGAGCACGTCCATGCTCACCAGCCTGGCCCTTCCATTGACTGCATCCACTGTGTCAGATGGCCATACCAGACCCTTCACAGTGGACACCCAGCCGGGGGGGGCCTTCACAGCACTGCTCTCCCGCACCTCCACAACGGCCTCGACACCATCCACGGGGCTGGACCCTACAGAGTCCGAGTTCTCCATATGTACAGTCTAAAGAGAGAGGTTGGTGAGCTCTGGGATTTTCGGATTGTTGGCTTTCAACACCCTTCTGTCGTTTCAGCCTGAAAGTTTCAGGCTGAAACCATTGGGTCAGTCAGGCTGACACCCCTTAGCCATTAAGGGCTAATATTTGGATCCTGTCGTAGTAGCAATGGTTGCCCTGTGCTCCAGAGAGCCCATGAACTACCCTACCAAGCTTTAAGAGACATAAACAATGTGACGAAACAAGTGACAGGTACATTGGTGTCTATCTCCATGCACTCTTGAGACCCTTTCTCTCTCGCCTTGCATCCCCCCCACCCTGGGGTGATAGGTTATCATTTCCACCCAGGACGCGCACCCCCCTGATGCTACCTCCCTCCCTGGGCCGAGTATCCCTCTCTCTCTCCCTCCCATGTGACGCCAGTGACACAACCATAGAGGGTTCCCGCTGGCCCTGTACGTGCCTGGGGACACTAACCCTGCTCTGGGATGCCCTGGGGGGCCTCGCTGACCCTGGTCTTGACGTTGGTCTAACAGATCCCCTGGCCAGCCTCCTCCTGACACTGTCGGGGTCGGTGCTGGGGGTAAGGTGGGGTCAATAATCCAATTGCATGTGTGTGTATATATATACTACCGCAGAAGTGCACACAAACTGAGTTATATATGCCTTATCCATACCTCGACGTGATGGTTATCATGTCCTGCCTGCCCTGGGTACGGACCTGGGCATAAGGGGGGGGGGGGAGACACAGGGTAGACATCATACAGTAGTAGTTAACACACACCTCGCTGACCCTGATAGCTGCCCCTCCCCTCTGTCCCTGCCCACCGTCGACTGAGGCCGAGGGACCCCTGGTCTGGTACTGGGAGGCATCGACACCCATGTGTATGGGGGCTCTGTCCCTCTCTCTCTCCCTCTGTCTGTCCAGCCCCACACTGCCACCCTCCCTAGACACAGACCGGCCATACCCGACGCGGGTGGTGCGGAACTGGGGTTAGACGCAAGGGAGCAGGGGATAGTATAGACAGTGAATTCTGCTTGCTCTTAAAATCATAATTGTGTGTACCTTTGTCCCCTCTGCGTCTCTGCCGGACTGGGGGTGTCCCACCCTCTCCCTCCCCCTCTGCCTCTCCCTGCCAATAGGGGGTGCCTGTCCCACATTGAGTCTGATGCTCTGGTGCTGTGCTGGAGACCCTGTCTCCCCATACCCCTGACCCCCAGACACTATGGGGGGGGACACAGGGGGGGACAGAGAGTACCCGGCATGGCCCCCCATGTCCCTCTCCCTCTCCCCCTGGGGCAGCAGCCCAGAGAGAGAGACAGAGAACGAGGGGGGTGGGCGCCTCCCACCCACCACACCCAGTCTCTCACCCACCCTCGCTCTCTCCTTCTCCCTATACATCTCCTCCTCATTGCTATTGTACACACTCTCCCTCTCCCTCTCTCCTGCAGCACCCCGCTGCCTCTCCCTCTCTGCCTCTCTCTCCACCACTGCTGCAGGCATGGCAGGCGACCGAGACGCCCTCTTCAGGGCCAGAGGCCGTCTCGCCTCCCCATAGTAGCCTGGGGTGGGCGAGGACACATGCTCTCCCTTCTGAGAGGGGTCTCCCATGCGTTGCCGTTCCCGTGGGGGAGGTGGAGGCGGCCCTCCCTGACCCTGGGGGGGTAGGGCCTGTCTGGGGTATGCGTTGGGGGGGGACTGGTATATCCCAGCGGTCCCAGCAGGGAGGGGGGCTCTGGGAGGGGGGGCAGGCTGCACGGCCTGGGCACGCAGCGCACTGTTGGCCTCCTCCAGCTCCGATATCCGCCTGGCCAGCTCTGTAGACTCATCCGCGTGGGCCTCGCTCTGCTGCACCAGCTGGGACCTCAGGTCGTCTATCTGGGACGTCAGGGTGTCCACCTGCATCGACAGGCCAGGATCGGGGGTCCACCGCAGCGGGGTAGCCCGGGGGCGTCTGCTGAAGGGAGTGTTGCATATGGCCGTGCGGTTGACAGGAGTGTTGGGCACAGAAACTTGGGCCCGAGGTTGCCCAAAACCACGTATCCGCTCTAATACTCGAGTGGGGACAAAATCCAGCCCTCCCTGGCTACCAGGGGAACTCATGTCCTGGTGCCAGACGTGTGATGCTCTGAATGTGGGTGTAATAGCCTAGCAAGGCCGATTTGTAGAACAGTGGCCTCAGGCTCTTTGTCTGCCTTTCTGTTTTTCCACTGAACCCTGAAGCTGGGTCAAAATCAGAGCAAGTTAAATGATCTCTCCAGTCTCCCATACTGAGCCTTGTATCCCCCAGATAGCTCTGTAGCTGCGGGGAGGGCCGCTTAAGATGACCAAGAAGGGAGCATGGAGGATCGAGGTATGAGGGATAGTGTGGTATGCTGCTATCAGAGTCCACTAGAGTAAATTTATCTATGTATGTATACCTCTCTCTACCCCCGCTTATCCCCGCCTTATCCCTAGGTGTTTGGGAGGGTGAGGCCCCCAGGCAGTAACGTACAGATCAAGGCCCGTAGCGACTGTAGGTGTGTGTTCTTGTGATATATTTGCACATTCTACAGGGTGTCAATTTGAAAGGTCTCTCTTACTATTATTGGCTGTGACACCCTGCAGTGTCTGAGCGTATGTAGAGGTCTTAGTGATACTGCTGACTGCATATATGTGTTATCTAGGCGGGTGTGAGTCCTCTCTTGTGGTGTATGACTACATATTCTCCTCTCAAACACTCCACGGTGACAATAGACTATCACTAACTATAGTGTTGCCCTTCCATTCTGCTTCTCCCTCCCCCCCTTCGTCTCACCCCTCAGTGAGTACTATGACATTGAGTATCCCAATGTCATCAACATCCGGGCCCCTCCAAGAGGTATCTTTCTATTCATTGTGCCTGTGCAATTACACAATTATGGTTACTCTCCCCCTTATTGTTCTCTCCCTCTTCCCCCACTTCCCCCCTCACCGCCAGGGAGTGCGGACTCAGAGTCCCACCACCGGTACAAGTTTGACCACATGTTTGACGCCCAGACCAAGCAGGAGGAGGTGTTTAACAGGTATGACAAGAGAATATGATATATGATATGTATATATATCAGAGAGAGAGAGAGAGAATATGGCAGGAGGAGGTGTTCAACAGGTATGACAAGAGGATATGATATATGATATGAATATATCAGAGAGAGAGAGAGAGACCAAGCAGGAGGTATAGATTGGAGAGCGGGAGAGAGAGAGATAGCTGGAGGAGGTGTTCAACAGGTGGGGATGGCTAGAGTATGTGGTGTGTATAGATTGGAGAGGGAGAAGTGTTTCAGACATATCAGGGATTACGATCATTTATTGAATTAGGTGTGTTCAGGCCCACCCACATAGAATAGGGCCTGTTCTCGACACACTCTCTCTCCCTTACCCCAGGCTGTGCAGACCCTCCATTGAGAATGTGCTGGAGGGGTACAACGCCACCATATTTGCATATGGCCAGACAGGATCCGGCAAGGTGCGGGGGAGTGCAGTGTGCATATACGGGTATACATCCTCAATCTCTTATTATACCAATCAGCCGTCTCTCTATACTGTCTCCCCCCCTCCCTCTGACTCCCAGACCTACTCCATGACTGGTGGTGATGGCGGGTATGACGAGAGGGGGGTGATGCCAAGGGCCCTGGAGACACTGTTCATGGAGATGAAGAAGAACACGGTACGGGGATACAGTACTCACTGTGCATGTGTATATTGATACATTCGTACATGTGTAGATTACATATAGCTCTTTCAAGAGTATGAAGGCTGTGTGGTATGTGTATACTGTATATGAGACTGCACATTCACCGCAGGAGTGGAACAGTGAGATGTGGGTGTCCTACATGCAGCTCTACCTCGAGAAGGGGTATGACCTGTTGGGTAAGCCTGCTCGAGACTCACAAGGCCTGGAGGCGCTGCCCAGAGTCCACTTGCTAGGTGGGAGTGTCTCTCTCTCTCCCGCTCTTCTCTCTCTACCCATCTCACCCCCTAGACGACGAGGACGGCGCCCTGCACTGTAAGAACCTCTCCTCGCACAGGGCTGACGACATAGAGGACGCACTGGAGTTCCTATGGACGGGAGACATGAACAGAACCACGGCCAGTACATCCCAGAACAATGTGGGTGGACAGTGTGTATATATGTATATACTATGAATACATAGGACAGAATGTGGGGTGGAGAGTGATGTACCGTGTGATAGTATGTATACTCTGTGTGGTCTGTGTGGTGTCCTATCTCACCCCCAGGAGTCCTCCCGTTCCCATTGCATCCTCACCATCCACATCAGACAGAGCAGGTGCCAATATATAGTATGGTAGATATATATATATAGTATGGTACATGTATATACAAATATGCATAGATATATAGATATATACATCTACCTTGACCATCCACACCAGACAGAGCAGGTGCCAATGTGTAGTATGGTAGCCGTACATTCGGCATATTTATGTATGTGTCATGCCCTATACTGACTCGCAGGGTAGGGTCCGACAAGGTCAGGATATCCAAGCTCAACTTCGTTGACCTGGCAGGATCTGAGAGAGTGGCCAAGACTGGGGCAGACGGCGTCATTCTGCAGGTGGGTATAGATATATACACAGTGGACACATATGCTCATAGATATGGCTATTGCTCTCTTGTATTCTCACCCCCAGCAAGCCAAGTACATCAACTCGTCCCTGTACTACCTGGTGCAGGTGATTGACGCACTGGCCAAGAGGGCCAAGATGCCCAGGAGCCAGAGGGACGAGGTCCACATCCCATACAGGTACACTTATAGTATCTGCTGACATACGCTTGTGTGTATATATAATCTACGACTCTCTCTCTCTCTCCCCCCCCCACCCCTCACCCCTTCAGGAACAGCATGATGACGTCCATCCTCAGGGACTCTCTGGGTGGCAACTGCCGCACCTCGATGCTGGCTGCCATTGCTGTGGAGCCGGGGTGTCTGTGGGAGTCGGTGTCATCGTGTAACTTCGCCAACAGGGTGGGAGAGATTGAGAACATGACGTCCATCAACGAGCAGGTGGGGAGCCATGTGGCTATGTGATTGTATATATACGTATGGTTGTAGACTCATTATGACACACACTCGCAACCCCCTCACCCCAGATGGACCCCAAGCTGCTGATCAAGCGCCTCAAGGCTGAGAACAGGGCCCTAAGGGAGGAGGTGCAGCTGTTGAAGGAGGGCGAGGGGGCGTCTGCGGCCAGGGTGCTGACCCCAGACGATGAGGAGCTGGTGCAGCAGAGGGTAGACAGCTACATAGGGAAGGGGGTGGGGGACAAGGGCACGCTGGACGTCGGGTCCTGGCTCAAGCTGCAGTATGCTCTCACCCTCATGAGGCAGAGGATCCTCAGCGACCACGGCAATGCCTCTCCCCCAGCCCACCACTCACCCCCCTCCAACACAGACAACGTGGCTGGGCCCGGTGCACCTGTGGTGAGGGGTGCCACAGACGCAGAGCTAGACAAGCTGCGTGCCCTACTGCAGCAGAGAGATGCCGAGATCGAGGTGCTCACCTCCATGGTGAGTGAGGGCGGGGGCGGGATGCCCTCGGGGGGCATGGCTGTCAACAACTCAGGCAGCACAGGGGGGAACGGGCGGGGTGGGTTTGACTACGGTATACCACTCGTCTCCAGCGACACCCGCGTGGTCAACTCTGACCAGGCCCAGCAGCTGACAAGGGATAGTGGGGGTGGGAGGAAGGATAGGGCGAGGGCCACCAGACCTGCCCCCGTGGCTGGTGACCCTCTCTCCCTGTGCTCAGTAGACCCCAAGACACTGACTGAGGCAGATCTGTCCAGTGACACCGAGTCCAAGAACAGCATATTCGAGAAGTGAGTGTGTGTGTGTATACTATCCTATCTCTGTATTACCTCCTTTATATCTCCCGCACCCTATCTGTGCTATCCCTACTAATGATTAGGTTCTTCCACGGCTACTACCGGAGTGAGCGCATGGCGTCTGACAAGGCCAACCTGAACAAGGTGACGTCATCGGCCAAGACTAGGGCATCGGCCCTGAGGAGACTCAAGTACGTTGGTGTCTGATAGTCTCTCTATACAATACCCCCCCTCCCTCACCCCCCTAGGAACGAGTCGTCTGAGCTGAAGGCCATGCTGCAGGAGGGAGACGACCCCGAGGTCAGGCAGAGGCTGGGGGACGTGAGGGCACTGTACGCAGAGGAGAGAGAGCAGCTGGCCAGTCTCAAGATAGAGCACGACGCCCTCAAGGTACGGGTCTGTATGTCTCTCTCCCTCTCTCTCTGTGTCTGTCTCTCTCTCTCTGACCCCCTAGGGCACCCTGGACCGGCAGATGAGTGAACTGAAGACCGACTTCCAGAGGTGGTACAGCGCAGCCCGCAAGGTATGGCAACCAGTGGGTGTATATGTATATATGCCACACTCTATATCTATCTAGTTCTCTGACTGTAGGTCATTGAGGCCAGTGGACACCGCCGTGCCAGTGAGGCTAGGCACTCCTCCCAGAGATCCTCTCTCAGTAGCAGTAGAGAGGCGTCGAGGGAGAGAGAGAGGAGCAGACACAGCTCCCACCGCAGCCGGGACTCCCACAGACCAAGTACCGGTCACAGCGACACAGACGCCGATGTCGAGGCCTTCTACAAGGCCAGGGACCAGATGAAGAGGACATCGCCCAGCCGCGGGGCCTACAGCTAGCCTTGTCCACTCAGTGCGGTGGCCCTTAGAGTGGCCTAATCCCTGTTGGGGATGTTTCTTCTGTGTACTTTCTGTGTTTCTTGTCTATCATGAGAGTCTCTCTTTCATGACTGAAATTGTGTTGTTTACGTGCTAGAACTGTCGCCCTTTCATTACACAGTATATATAGTAACAAGGCGCGTGGTACTAAATACTCACAAGTTGTTGTGTAAGCAGTGTTCAAGGCTTGCCCTCTTGCTGGTCTCCGTTCGGGTGCACCTGTTCCAATGAAACGCTTGTAATCAACAGGCTCTCTCCTCTCTCCCTTCTCTCGATCCACCTATCATGTCTGTCGAAGATCTGACCAAGCGCATTGCATCCCTCGAGGTCATCGCTGCCGCTAACACCGAGGCTGCCGGGTGAGTGGGAAATGGGATATATATTAGGCTGGAGAGTGATGACTGAGAGTGTATCTGAATGTGTCTGACCTACTCCTCTAGAAGACAAGCCATTCCATGGTTTGTATTGCCTTCATGCTGGCCTCACCCTCTCTCTCTGTCTCGGTGATGAGTTTACGTGTGTGGTTTGGTTCTACTGATGAGCGTAGTATCCTTACTCCGCACACTCGTTGTGTGTTGACTACTATCACTTCTCTCTGCTGATCTTGAGTATGAATGGAGGTCATCCACTCACCACTCTTTCTATCTCTACTGGTGTCGAACCCCCCCCCCTCCCTCTCCCACATCTCCTCCCCATACTCATCCAGTCTTCTATCTCTCTCTCTCTCTCTCTCTCTCTCTCTCTCTCTCTCTCCCCCCCTCCCCACCCTTGTCTCTCCACCTCACCCTAGGTCCAGGAAGTTCAAGGAGGATGTGCTTCTCATGAGTGTTGACCTGCTCAAGAGCATCCGTGCCGACAAGGCTAAGGCCGCCAAGGTATAGACCTGTCATACCGTTCATTCATGTGATACGGTGTCTGGGTACCTCCCTTTAGGGCAATGTCTTGAGACAACCATATTACCGATTTGTGGTTACTCTCTCCTACCCCCCCCCCCCCCCCCCCCCCCCCCCCCCCCCCCCCCCCCCCCCCCC
>BDIP01000291.1:0-12589 GCA_003568945.1 Kipferlia bialata
GGGGGGGGGGGGGGGGGGGGGGGGGGGGGGGGGGGGGGGGGGGGGAGAGAGAACACAATACTGCTGTCTCTAGTAGGTAAATGACCACATGCACCAACCCATGCGCCCGGTAACCGTGCCGATGCATGTAAAGAGAGGAGATCAAACACACTACAGACATATGCACATATAGGCATATATAGGTACCTTGCTGAGCTCTGCGACGTATATCACCCTGGTATCGTACTCCGGCAGGTTGGTCTTGGCCAGGGCCCGTGCCCTGCTCATCAGATACTGATACTGATAGTGATACTGATACTGATACTGATCCTGATACTGATACTGATACTGATACTGATACTGATATATATATTTATATATATATATATATATATATACCTGCTCTCCAGGATGGACAGCGCGGTGGGGACAGGGCAGAACAGGGGGTTGTCCTCACCGATGGAGGGGATCTGAGGGGCATCCATAATCAGTCAACGTCACTCAAGTGCACTCAGGCTAAGACACAGTGCTCAGGGGTTACTATAAGTGGGCGGAAGCTCGGCCTCTCCGTCTCTATGAGGGACTGAAAGAGAGAGCTCACTGAGTGCCCCAGTGGGGCAGCCCACTCAGAGAAATCACAAATGACAAAAGGGTGTAGAGGTTCTCTTTTTGTTACCGAGCTCTGTTTGTCTCTCCACTCACTCTCCACTCAAGTTGCGTAATGTCTGCGTTCCGCAACTCGAGGGCCCTGGATCGAGACCGGAGCCGGTACGGGGACAGGTCTGAGGTGCGTGGAGAGCGTGGAGACGACAGGGACGACCGGAGTAGGGGCGGACGTGACAGAGACAGAGACAGAGATAGGGGATATGGGAGGGAGAGGGAGAGGGGGGGTCGCCGTGACCGGGATTACGACAGAGAGAGAAATAGAGAGAGAGACTATGACAGAGGCTATGACAGGGATAGCGACAGAGGGTATGGCCGTCGTGGTGACAGGGACAGGGACAGGGATGAGGGCAGAGAGAGATACAGTGACAGAAGGAGGGACTCATACTCTCGCGACAGAGACTCCAGGGACTCTGGGAGGGACAGAGAGGAGCGGAGAGAGCGCAGCCCTCGTCGGGAGAGAGAGAGACGTTCTGAGAGAAGGCCCGAAGAGAGACCGGTGGAGAGAGAGAGGGAGAGGGAGAGTGCCCCAGTAGAGAGGGAGGCAAGGACTGAGTCCAGAAAGCCAGAGGAGACAGATACGTATGAGGACACCCAGGAGGGGAGGGACAAGAAGCTGGAGGCTCTGAGGAAGACTGCGTCAAAGCAAGGTATCATGCTCTCGGTCTCACTCTATCTCTCTCTATTCCACCCCCCCCCCCTATCTCCCCCTTACACCCACTCTAGGTCTCATCTCCGGTGCCGACTACCATGATACCATCTCTCTCTCTCTCTCTCTCTCTCTCTCTCTCTCTCTCCCTCTCCCTCTCACTCTAACTCCAGGCCTCATCTCCGGTGCCGACTACCATGCTGCCCATGAGGCCAAGAGACTGGCTGAGCTGGAGAGGCTGGAGAAGATGAGCAGTCAACTGACTGGGCAGGTATAAGTGTATTAATATGTATACATAGGTATATGATTACATATATATAGAGAGAGAGACTGGCTGAGCTGGAGAGGCTGAAGAAGATGAGTAGCCAACTCACAGGGCAGGTATGTATGTATATATATTGTATACATAGGTATGTGAATACATATATAGAGAGAGAGAGAGACTGGCAGAGCTGGAGAGACTCGAGAAGATGAGTAGCCAGCTCACAGGGCAGGTGTGTATGTAAATGTGGATATATACTTATGTGTGTGAATATGCGTGCATCACTCCCGGTATATTTCATAAGTATCACACTATTATTACATACATACCTCACCATCCAGGGCGCCACTGCCACCTACCGCAACCTGTCTGGTGACATCATCGATGCCCCGGAGAACAAGAAGGAGGAGAGGCCAGAGCCACAGGCCAAGAAGCTCACGAGGTATATAAATGCATGTATACGTATATGTGTATATATATATATATATATATAGAGAGAGAGAGAGAGAGAGAGAGACCAGAGCCACAGGCCAAGAAGCTCACGAGGTACACCCTCCCTTCATCTCTCTCAGCCCTTCCCCAGTCTCATACTGGTGGTGCAACGCTCACTCCCCCGTACTCAGTTACTCTCTCTGTTTATCGTCCCTCATTCAGTGCTAGTATGATGCAATATATGTTGATATATATACACTATGCCCTCACCCCAGTGACACCTATGAGGGTGCCCTCGAGAATGAGAAGTTTGAGCTCGAGAGGACCAAGTTCGAGAAGAGAGTCAAGGTGCGTGCCTATATATGTGTATGTTCGCCCGATATGTGTATGTTAGCCCGATATTTTATGTATATACCACTTTATGCACATAAGTGATTGTGTCAGTATGCATCTCTGACCCCTCAGGAGATCCAGGATGGCCGTGACCGCATCACAACCATAGACAGGTCCAAGGACAAGGAGGTGTGTATGTTTGTGTGAATATATATTTATAACTGTATATGGTCTGTTGTCATAGCTCTCTCTCTATACACATGTATGTTCTTTTACCTTCCCGACCCCAGGTTGACCCTATGGCCTCTATACACCTGTACATATATGTGTATTATTATATATATATGTATCCATCATACCCCAGGTTGACCCCATGGCCCTTATCAGGCTGGAGAGGGAGGAGAGAGAGGCAGAGGACAAGATGCTCAGGAGGCAGAGGAGGTTAGTGGGGCAGAGACACCAAGTGGTATAGTGGCGTATATAGATGTGAATACTGCAGTGAGGCAACTATCTGGCCTAAAGACATAGCTGTGTATATCAATCTGACCCATAGGCGTGAGAGAAAGGCCAGGAGCAACATCAACCTGCTAGATGGGACTGGTGGGGACGAGGCACCCAGGGCACACAGGAGGAAGCACAGGAGGTGGGAATAGATAGTGTCTGTATAGTAGTCTCTCTGTATATAGTAGTCATGTATATATACATAGGCACACAGGAGGAAGCACAGAAGGTGAGTGCAGAGATCTAGTCTCTATATAGTAGTCTCTATATAGTGGTCTCATTTTATATATACACCGCAGGAAGCACAGGATGTGAGGGTGTGAATGTAGGGTGGGGTTAGTCAGTCTCCATCAAGCTATATGTAACCTATATGCAACCTATATGTATATGCATCTATGTATATAGAGTCCCCCTCACCCCCAGACACAGAGACATGGGAGAGGGAGTTGGGATCTTCTTTTCTCTCTCTCTTAGCAATATTTGTGTATATGCATATATACACATATATATATATATATACCCTCACCCCCAGACACAGAGACAAGGGAGATGGAGAGAGAGAGCCCAGGGAGAAGAGGAGACCAGACGACAAGAGGCCCATGGAAGAGTGAGTTGCTCCGATTCTTTTCACCCATTTGTGTAATTTTTCTCCTGTTACTCTCTCTCTTAATGTCACACACCCTCTCACCCCAGCAATGAGCCTGTCTATGTCACCAAGTATGAGCCCATGTCGCCCCATGCACCAGAGTCAGTCAGGTGCTCTCTCTCTCTCTCTCTCTATCTCTATCAGTGTTCCTGTATGTACGGGCGTCTGTAAGTAGAAGCCGCTGACCCATCCTTATATCCTATCCCTATATGTACGTATCCAAGCACCCCCACGCGCATGTATGGGGGTCAATCTCTCTTTCTCTCTCTATATATATATATGTATATATCCATGTATTTATCTATAAATATAGATGCGTGTGTTCCTATTTATTACTCCCAGGCATATGTATGGGGGTCAGTCTCTCTCTCTCCCTCTCTTAACACACACATATATATCTATGTATACCCACCCCCAGGCGCATGTACGGGGGTCAGTGGGAGGCCAGGCGGTGGGACGTCAAGCCGGGCTGGAGGTGGGACGGGGTCGACAGGGGGAACGGGTTCGAGGCAAGGAAGGTGGGGTTACGACACACTGTGTATGCATACATATATGTACATTCTTATATACTTCTGGTGTGTTTCAGTATCAGAATATACATACTGAATGGGTTCGAGGCAAGGAAGGTGGTAGGGCTTAAACACTGTAGATATATACTTCATGTCTCTTCTACTCTACTCTCTGTGACACACTGAACCCCTGATACCTTCGTAACATCCAGCTTGAGGCCTGTGCCGAGGCAGACGATGGCCACATGATGGGCTATGAGTAGACAGACACTGGGAAGACCAGGATGCTCCATCACTGGGTCCCATGTCTGATAGGGTCAGGAACAATAGTACTCAGTGCTGGTGTATGCCTCTCCAATGCATAGTGCAGGCACGTGTATCCGGACGCTCTATCTGTCGATCAGCCAGTGCACATAGGTTACTAGTACCCCTCTCTCGGTACAGCACAGGGGTTGAGGAATCAGTACCCATGCGTGTGACTACTTAATATCTGTGACAGAGTACATGCCCATATATCTATCTATCCCCAAAGATGAGTTGGCCAATGGAACCCTGAGGCGCAGTCAGTGAATAGAGAGGTTGTTGTTCTTCGAGACGTATCGTGTCCATTTAGTACAGATCTCTGAGAAAAAGGGTATATCGACAGAGCTGTCTTAGAGGGTGAAATCGGATATTTTTACAATCTCCGATTCTCGAGCCACTGAAGCATATGTATCTTTAACCTCTCTATATAATTGACTCTCTCGCCGACATGAGTGCTGGCGATGAGGGTATACCCTCCCCTGTGGCAGAGTACCAGCGGCGCCTCCTGGAGTGCCTCTCCCCTGACAGACCCCCTGAGTACTGGGATGTGGTATCCCCCGCCAACAACCTGACTGAGGCTGAGACTAGGTCTTTGCTGACAGTCACAGACAGATACGTGCAGATATTGAGTGAGGTGGTGTCTACCCACTCTGAGCTCTCTCTCCCCCACAGGCAGCGTGTGCTGGACTCGGTGCCCCAGTGGCTGTTCCACATGGTATGGATACAGATGTATAGATGCATAGTATGTACTCTATATACTGTATATGCACTTATTATATACTCTTGTGGCTGTTTCACATGGTACGCATGTTGTATGTGGGTATATATACTATAACATGGACACAATACCAACACTATCAATCCATCCTCCAGTGGGCGATCCGCTCAGTTACCCCTCTCCCTCCTGACTCACCAACGTGCTTACCTTTTCCATCCGCTACATACTCTCATCTAAATACAATACTGCCCTCCCCTCTGTGTATTCTCTCTCCCCTCTCTCTCCTTCCCCATCCCCCCCCTCTCTCTGTCTGACAACTAGGGCAAAGATTATCCCGCTTACACTGTGTGTGTCATTCGTGCCCTAATATGGAACCCCTACTTCACTCTGGGTATGGGCCACCTCGAGACTATGAGTCATTGTATATATAGTATGACACATACTGTATGAGAGTTCAACCTATACATCTGATATCCAGCCCTCCAGGAGGTCTCCTCTGGGGTGTTGCCAACTCCCTCACCCGATGATGATACATCCACAGATACATGCACACCCCCTGCCAAGAGAGCAGCATGTCTCACCCCTCATCCCTCTGATGTAGAGAAACAGTGCTGGGAGACAGCCAGACAGGACTTCCTCGA
Source organism: Kipferlia bialata (assembly GCA_003568945.1). Taxonomy (NCBI): domain Eukaryota; phylum Fornicata; genus Kipferlia; species Kipferlia bialata. The sequence continues at coordinate 5,637 of BDIP01000291.1, forward strand.
CACGTGTGTCAGAGCAGTGCCTGAGCTGGTGGCCATGCTCGAGAGGTACATTGACCCTATATTGACCACAGTATATATGTTCATATATATATATGTGTGTGTCTGTTACCTAGGGTCCTCTGTGGTTCAGTATCAGTATCAATGTATCAGGTACATTTCCTCATATACTCACATTGCATACAACCCATGTACTATCACTACTCTAATCATAGGATCTCTGCCCCATCCCACGCCTCTAAGGAGGGGATAGAGAGCATTCGTCTGGACGGCCAGATCCAGTACCTCACAGCTTGTCTCTCCGGGGTGCTCCTACGTCCGTGTGTCACCCTCCCCCCTGACTACACCCCCTGCCCTGAGATGATACACGAAGCGGCATGCATGAAGCTGACATCGAGGTGCGGGTGTCAGTCATGGACACTGTGTCTATGACTAGTAGTCATTGACTAGTGTATATATATACTCATCTTCACAGCAACAGTGGAGTATTGGGATATGCTCTCATTCCAGTATTGTGCATCTATGCCTGGCCAGTCCTGAACAGATAGTATTTCCTAACTGCGGATATGTAACGGTTTCCAGGGGCAATGCAGCGTTACGGTCACAGCTCTCTCGTCTCCAGGAGTACCCGGTATTTGCTTCCTGTGCACTGGCTAATGTCGGTGTAACTTCTGGTGGCCGCTTCAGGGCCAGGCCCCTTTCTGTGACTCCGGACACTCTGTACCAGAGCTACAGAGACAGACGCATCAGCCTCTTCCTCAGCAGCGAAGACAGCAGTACGTTGACTACACACTCTTTCAGTGATAGACTATATCGTGGTGCACTCAAGATTTGTACTTGCACGTTCTCCTAATCACCAGCCGGAGACACCTGGTGTGACAACCACAACGTCGATATTCTCTCTCTGCCTGCGATATCCTGAAACGCATATTTTTTGTATTCATACATATAACCCACAGCTGGTGAGACCTGGGTTGACAACCACAACGTTTGGATCGGCAATGTTGGGCGGATGGTGAGGGCTGAGGCCTGTGTTGTGGGCATAGGCCCGGGACTAGTGATTGTCATCCAGGGGTGCAGAGATGGGTACTGCCGCATAGCACGGGTGTCTGGTTATGCAGAGATTGGGGGGTTCCACAACAACATCAACAAGTCCCTGGGTACATTCATGGACCATCCCCTGGCTGGTGTGCGGGTGACCGGATATGCCAACCCCTTTGGGAGACCGCCCCTGCCTAGAAACAGCCGTGCGAGTGACTACGGTGTTGAGAGGATCCAGACACTCTGCCAGACAGCATGCCTCTTCAGAGGTTGCGTCTACTACATCGCCAGGTGATTACTGTCTGTTGATCACTCCCTCTTATCTACACCTATACCACAGGCCCAAAATTAATGTCACTAATTGACACCAGGCTTGATTACGGGGACGGGCGCAAGGACTCTGGCATTCGTGTGTTTGAGTGTCCCCTTGACACCCTGGTGTGGAGGGAGATTGGAGGGGGGGAGAACCTTGCACCTGGGGGGCCGTACAGGCCTGGCCCTGAGAGGTGGTTTCCCGGGAACTGGGCATTCACTGAGGTGTATATCCAGTGAGAATAATACAGTTTGTAGACTACTACACGGGAGTATCACTAACATGTAGGTCATGCATCCAGTTGGAGACTCGATTGTGTGTGTGTTTGTGGGACACAAGATTAAAGGGTCAGAGCTATGGGCGTTTGACCCACAGGGGGGGGACGGGGATATCAATGTGCGTCGGTATGGGGACGTGTACCCACCCACCCTACACCCTATAGAGCGTGACTGCTATGGAAGGACCAACCCCCTGTACTCGAGGTGTGTGCAGATGGGTGAAACAGTCTACAGAGTACGTGTCACTGATGGCACCTATGCCCATCTGTTAGCACGGGACACGGTGACAGGAGAGGAGGAGGTGTGCGCAGAGATTGACAGGCAGCTGACCTCGCCTTACATCACAGAGGTGCCGGTTGACATACTCAGACCCAACAGACCCAGAAGAGCACAGTTCAGCGACCACTGGAGACCACTCCTTACTAAGCTGTCCAGAGACTGTATGTACTGTGTGATCGGGGCAGAAGGGAGGGGAGGGGAGGAGACAGGGTTTGTCATTAGACTGAATGAGTGATGATCAAGGTCATGTATCATACCGGAATTGCACACTTCGAGCAACTAGAAGAAGACTATACACTATGACAGAGTCTCAACGCCATGGAGAGGACAGGGAGATGCCTCTGAGATTTGACAGAAGTGCTAGTGATGCTTATACTACTATTGTGCTAGTGATGCTTATCGTACTATAGTCCCGAGACCCTAGCATCCGTCCCTGATGTATTGTATAGATGAGCCTTACAGGCCACCTCTAACACTCATAGTTCATTGTGACAACACTGTCGTCAAACCGGCATGTGACCCAGTCCCTACCCCCACCCATGGTGACTATACCCAGGAGGTGCGTGTCGTCAGAGAGGGGGCTGCATGTCACAACACAGCATGCATAGGGTATCTCCCCCCACCTGTGCCACTCAAGGGACACAGTGTCCAGGGCCCATACCGTGACAGTGCTACCAAGACCTGCATACACCACCAGATGTTCCCCCACAAATCCAACTGTGCACTCTGAATAGATGTCATATGGCACTGAAGACACGGCATAGGGGGAGCAGTCACTAAGATGTGTGGTCGAGAATGTGTACACAGGCCCAGAGCTTAGGAAGTACGGTGATCCACTCACTACACACATATCACCAATGAAGTCCCTCACTGTGTCACAGGTGTGACACGAATCCATCCATACATCACACCCTGACACTTCCCACTCCACCATAAAAGAGTCTTGCCCGTGACTGATTATACCTAGTAGTCTAAACTCATACATCTCCCCATCTGCCCCACATATTGCCTCTGGCTGCCAGCCTGGCATCATGCTCTCCCACAGTAGGGGATGCCCTGCCCCAGGAGTGTTCAGAGATCCCTCCTCCCATCTCTCAGTGGCTAGATCATACACATGAACCTTCTTGCGTGTGAATGCATACACACAACCACCCACACAGGCAAAGTGAGGGTTGACCAGAAAATTGTCTGGATGTGGTATCTCTCTTACACTGAGTGTGACCTGTCCTTCGGGTGTGACAACACCCGTGACAAGGTGGCAGGCGTTGGGATTGTATATGAACACCTGTCTGTTACATGTTTGTGATTTGTATATCTCTGTGTCTACAGTGAATAGTATGTACTCTGTGCAAACCAAGGCAGTATGTACCTCCCCTTCCCCACACACACTGCTTTTGTCTTCATCCCTAGTCGGCACTCGGGGAGGGAGGCAGCATCAATGGAGATGAGAGGGGGGGCGGCACTCCCATCCCCCTCCATACAAAGGGGGTGGCTCGTAGCGAGAGAGAGAGGGAGAGAGTCTGATTGTGAGAGAGTGTGACAGGGGTGAGATAATCAATGTGCTGATATGTTGAAAGAGGCTAGTACCACAAGGCATTAAATACAGAGGGTACATGTATCATACTAAAAGAAGCCCTGGTAACAATGTGTGTGATGGGAATAGAGTGTGTGTGTCATATACAGGGTACATACTGTTCATGGAGAAGAGGACTCGGTCCATACCCCACTGATCATATTATATTCAGAACACGACACGCATACCTCGACGCTGCACTGTCAATAGAGGGTGGGTGGTCTCGGCCAACCGAAGGCTTCAGTCTGAAGCTGTCAAAGTGAAAGAAAGCAAGTTCCTGACAATCTTGGACATGGGTTTGTGTTTGAACAAAGGGGCTGATTATTCCAGCCATCATTCTTCCTGCCAACAGCTGCTGAGCAACTGATTGCTCTTTCCCAAGATACTTCTCATGGGGATACCAATATACCGTAATAGAGACAACGGCAGTGAACCCCACAGATCTACAACGTACATTTATAGCAGCGCTCTCAATTCCGGCTTCAGCTATTCCCACATACCAAGTCTCTAAGACCCGATGTATCTCATGCCTCTGCCTCTGCCTCCCCCTCTCCCTCCGTCTTTGTCTCTAGGGGTGCAGGTGCGTCCTCTGCCTGTGTCTCTCTCTCCCCCTCTGCAGCCCCTGCCATGCTCGCCTTGTCACCACCCTGCCACAGGTTGGCCTGGGGGGTGAGGGGATATCATGTATATATATATCAGTATCTGTATGTATATTGTAAGTATTAGCATCTGAATGTTCCATCCATCTTCCATCCCATCCTTGGGCTAGGGGGATAGGGAGAAAGAGAAAGACAGACAGACAGACAGAGAGAGAGAGAGGCAGCCCCCCACCTTGAATGACGTATCCAACCCGTGCCGTCTGAGCAGTGTCAATAGCAGCATCTCAATCTCATCGGGGTGCACTAGGTGGGGGAAGGTGGAGCCTGGAGGTGGGGGGTATACATATAGTATATATATATATATATATAATTAATAAATATTAATATTTTAATATATACTATATATATATACAAGGTGGGGGAAGGAGGAGCCTGGGGGGTCAGGGGGGGGGGGGGGGGGGTTACACACTACAGAAATACATACTATACCCAACTGTTGCTATAGGTGACTGACGGGTCATATCAATGCGTGACATACAGACTATATACTGCACATAAACACACTCATGACCCACCTGTCTGTATGGGTGTGACTGAGACCCTTGGGAACAGCTTGGCGTGCAGTGTCTCGATGGGCTCCATGTTGTCAGGGTGGTCGAGGGTGGCAGCAATCATCACACGCTGGGGTTAATATATTATGATAGAGAGAGGGGGGGAGAGGGAGAGAGAGAGAGAGAGAGACAGGGTGGCGGCTATCATCACACGCCAGAGGGTGAGAGGGAGAGGAGAAGAGAGATATATATGGGGAAGGAGAAAGAGAGTGGCAGCTCTCACACGCTGGGGGGTGAAAAGGAGCGGAGTGAGAGAGAAGAAAAGGTGTTGCAGAAGAGAGGTGCATACTAATATATATACATAGATAATACATATCCATATATCCACATGCATACCTTTGATGCGAGTGATGGTCCACTGCCTAGTACACACGAGGGGTCGGAGGTGTATCTGACCTGGGGGTGGGGGGATTTAGGCAAGATGGGGAATGCAACACTCAGCATCCACACTCCTCACTCCCCTCTGTCTAGTGTATATACAACTATACCCACCTGTGCCACCATCTCTGCCCTGCCTAGTCTGTCTATCCATACACCCATAGACACCAGACACTCCCTACTATATATATATATATATATATACTAGATATATATACACCATATATATATACCCATGCCTGTGCCACCATCTCTGCCCTCCCTAGTCTGTCTATCCATACACCCATAGATACTAGACACTCCCTACTATATATATATATATATATATACTAGATATATATACACTATATATATGTATATATACCCATACCTGTGCCACCATCTCTGCCCTGCCCAGTCTGTCTATTCTGTCGGCCAGGAAGTCGATGTAGGGGACAACGTCTGGGGTGGGGGAATGAATACCAGACTCACTCCCATACACATATACACATATATCAGTGTGTATGTCCCTACCTTCCCTGACGTTCTGTGGCAGCCTGGACAGGCCATCAATATACATACGTATATACACATATATATACACATGTGCATATATTCCTTAACATACCTTCCCTCACGTACTGGGGCAGCCTGGACAGTGCTGCCCTCTTGATCACAAACTCAGGCATCAGACCGGCATGTCTGAAGGTGGTGCACATCTCTCTGGGGTAAGAGAAGAGAGAGAGAGAGAGAGAGGAACAAGTAGTGCCATAGTAACTGTTATGCACACCCATAGACACACTCCATGCTACCTGTAGTGGCCCGATGGGATGGGGTTGATCAGAAGGAGGGCAGAGACCTGGGGTGAGGTTCGTGGAGCTATAGAGATACAGCGTACAGTCTGTCAATCTCTCTCCAGAGCCCTCCTCTTACCTTGAGGATACATACATACATACATATATATACAACACACCCCACCTTGTGGCTCCTCTGCTCACTGTACAGCTATATTTATACAACTAAAGTGATATCACAGTAAGACAAAGACTATAATACACCCTTCACCTTGTGGCTCCTCTGCTCACTGTACAGATATATATTGACTATATACACATATTATACATATATATAATACACTATTATCCATCCCCACCTTGTGGCTCCTCTGCTCACTGTACAGCTGGCCAATGTAGGCACCCACGTCAATGCCTGGGGTAAGGGTAGGGTCTATAATGAATACACCCGAGTTACAGCATGGTATGTCACCAGGGATGAAAGAGTACCTACTATGGATATGGAGCTGGCCCCGAGTGTCTCTATGAACTGCTCCATGCCAACCAGGAGCTCAGACACCTGGGGTGGGGGAGACAGAGAGAGAGCGGGAGAGAGAGAATGATACAGTGAGTCTTCTCAACACACAGCAGAAGCATCACAGAGAGTCTGTCAATGTATCTACTGACTAATGCCGCACCGTGTGGTATACTGGGTACCGCACAGTGACTGCCCTGATGCCACGGTCCATGAGTCTAGGGTATGAGAGGAGGTACATAGAGAGAGAGAGGGAGAGAGAGAGAGAAAGAGACAGTCAGAAAGAGAGAGAGAGAGAGAGAGAGAAAGGGCTACCTGAGTGCTATTCTGAACAGAGAGTCAGGTGTCTCTGCAAAGCCTGGGAGCAGTATGACACACGGGGTGTTCTTCTGCCTATGGGTGAAAGGGCACTCACATGAAGAGCGAGCCAGCATAGTCTATGCCGTCCTCTCACTAGCATATGATACCTTGGTGTTGTGTCATAGTACTGCCAGTACACTGGGTGGTTGAACCCAGTGGACACAGAGAAGAAGGGGACCTGGGGGTGAGGGGGGGGGGGATGAGGGGGGATGAGATCAAATTCCAGAGACACCCAGC
>BDIP01000292.1:2463-22522 GCA_003568945.1 Kipferlia bialata
CCCGCACCCTGTGTCCCTGTGGCCATGTGGTGTGTGACCAGTGCGCTAGGACTATACTAGGTGTGTGTCTATATATATGTATTTATACATAGTATAGTATGTATATATTAATATATATTCTATATACTGTGTACTTTGTACCCTATGTATATATAGTCATGTGTCCCTGTGTCCATGTGGTGTGTGACCAGTGCGCCAGGACAATACTAGGTATTGTATGTATATATACATATATACATGTAGTACTGAGACAATACTAGGTACATATGTATATATCCATACTGCTTAGACTATAGTATGTGTCCTGACCTGGTAAGCGACTTCCCTTACCGTCAGGTGTAGAGTCCCGTATCATATCCACCATCGGCCCCGTGGCCCACCCCTCTCACCAGCCACCCACCAACTCGGTTGCCGGTGCCGCTGTGACATGCCCTGTCTGTATGGACCAAGTGGAGTACATAGGTACTTATACATGTATATATATATATGTATAATCATATATATGTATATATTAATGCTTACTTCAGCTGGTTGTGACGTTGTTGTGATGCTGTTGGCCAGGGGGCATGTCGAGGACAGTGTGTTCAGTACTATCAAGGGGTCACTCGAGACGGCAAAGCAGGTTCGCTTACTCATATATATATCACATATGGCATTACTTATTATTTGTGAGTTTCAAATATTATTTATACTGTATATAATGTATCGTATGTAGAGTCTCTCTGTCTCTCACTGCAGGGTATGCGCTCTATGCATGGGCATTGTAGATGATATATATATAAGTATATACGTGTGTATGCTATATATATCTCTCTCTCACTGCAGGGCATGCGATCTATGCTAGAGGGTCTCGGAAAGTGATAGGGAGAGGTGTATGTGTATGGCTGTTTGTATGTCCTCATGAGGGCCAGTGTAGCTTACGTTGTAACAATAGATAGTGTGGTGTGGTCATAAGAGAATTGAAATTCCGGGAACAAACACTCATCACACAGTGTGATTCACACTTCTCGATATTCACAGTGACATAGAATTACCAACTTGGTCAGAGGTGTACATCTTGACATAACGTCTACAGTGATACACTAGCAGTGTGGAGATACTCTATGGCAGATAGATATCTTCCATGAGGCCATCACGTATCATTATATCTCGCATCGAACTCGACATCCTCTTTAGCAAGAACACCCTACCAAGCACCAATACACACACCACACAGTACAGCGTGTCATACAGGAGACCCACCACACTGCACTAGTAGCTAGCCACCAATGGGTTGTCACGGACACATTCACGGCAGGTACAATACTGTACAGTGGGTAGTATGGTCAAAACATCATCTATGCCTATATGGGAGGAGTGGGGGAGCTGCCAATACGTCGTGTAGTCTTTCATTCTCACGTTCACCCTCAGCCATTACCGCCCCACCTACCACCCAGTCTACCACACCTGCCGCACTCACACCCGGTATGTGAGTGATCCTCTCAATCATTCGTGGATTTGTTGACGTCTACCAGTACCGCCCTGGCAGTTGTTGTACTTCAAGTACTACATCATCTCTCACCCAGATACCCCTGTACCACTTGCCACGACCATCCCCACTCCGTGGTATGCAGGTGATCTTCGGACAATACTCAAATGTTCATTCTGCTTGTGACAAGGGCACTGCTCTACTATCAGTCCCTTAGCTTCTGCAACAGTTACCTCACCCCAGGTTCCCTAACCCATGTCCCACCTGCTACCCCCAAGCATATGAGCACTACTCCCACCAGCCAGGTACCCAATAGTCCCTATACTGTTACTGTACATAAAGCTAGACTAGCGGAGCTCCGAACATAGTATGTTAAATACCACTTATACACCTGGCAGCTCTATTATTCACAGTCTCAGCCTCATCACTATTGTCTGACCCTCAGCCATCTGTCCCACCTGTGGTGAGTACCAGTCTCAGGATGCATACCCGAGGCCCTATCCCCACACCTGCATGAGACCATACTACATACCCGAGCACTACCGGGGAGACTCAGGTGGGAGATATGGACACTATACAGTAGATCTCTTACACATGCATGAAGGAAGGAAGATGGCAACTATGCAGTGATCACAACTAACAATATTCACTTGCGTGTTCTAACCCCAGCCTGCTACCACTGTTCAGACACCCACTGCCCCTACCACCCAGGATACAGGGGTGACATACATGGTACGTATATATGTAGTGCCATACTAATACGATGAGGTGACAGATAGGATTATACTTTAGACACCCCACCCCACCCCAGTCCCCATGGGCCGTCCCCCCTGCCCCTACCGCCACACCCTGTACCCTGAAGAGTGCGAGGACAGAAGGAGGGTATGAGTATATATACTGCACTACACAGGACATCACGAGTGATGATTGATGACTTATATTCCTTCTAACCCCAGGGTCTGTGTCCCTGTGAGTACCGTCCCAGGTACCCAGGCATGAGAGAGATGGAGAGAGAGAGAGAGAGACCCAGGGACATAGGGGCAGAGAGGGGCAGAGAGACCCCCAGGGAGGTATTCCCTCAGATACCCATTGAGAGGGAGAGGGAGAGACGGCCTATGGGTAGGGACATGCCCTACTACCCAAGACCATACGAGTCTGCAGTGTACCCACAGGTGTGGACTCTCAATTATATGTATCACCTATGGTACTAGGCTCAAGTCGAGAGTCTCAAATATATATGTCGTGTATAATGGGAGAGCAACCATATATTAATGTTAGTTTACTCACTTCTAGGACATGGCCCAGAGGCCAGGCAACAGGGGGTCATCAGGTGGGCTAGACACTATTTAGACATCTCAATCATATTGGACACTCACATATCCATGTTCTCAGTGACTATCACATGATATTTGTGTATATGTGAATCGAGCCTCTCACATCAGGTCCAGACCAGACTATCCCGGTGAGGAACAAGGGGGAGAGAAGGAGGAGTGAGGATGAGAGAGAGTAGCTGCCAGGAAGTGACTGGCTATTGACGTTTTGAAGCGTCTCAACATACATTTGTATCCTCCTGCGCTATAGACTAACCTACCACTTAGGTACAACTTATGAAGACACTAGAGGGGGTTGTAGGCAGTGTGTAGCTCTGAATTATGCAGTTACTACTACGATCGTGAGCCTTTTGACCAGAAGTGGGTCTCAAATTGAGAATCAATGAAAGATCTCAGAATATAACGTATGTTCACTTTTCTGCAAATGGCCATGATTCGTAATATTTATGCCTACACCTGCTCTATTTCGCGTTGAAAATTGAATTTGCCCAAATATATAGACAACCTAACTGTTATATACTGTATATGTGAAAAATTGGGAAAATATGAGCTCTATGTGTGACGTTAGAGGCACTAGAATGGGGGAACGCCAAAAGGGCTTGATTATTGAATCAATCGAGTGAAGCTGAGGTGTGCCAGACGCACTCCTCTATACTCATTGTCACACATAATATGACTACCGGAGACAACACTAGACAGGCATACTTTGTAGGAGGTGGACTGGCCTCCCTTGCTGGAGCAGCATACCTAATCAGAGGTATGGTTGGATGGGTTTGATATTGGCACATGTTGTCGGTAGGATATGGTGTACTCGGTCCATATATGGCATCATTCCCCCCAATTGCTGTCATGTATCTGCTATTTAGACACAAACGGCACTGCTTTCAGGGTAAATCCGTCTTCTCTCTTGTTATGCCATTGCTACACCCTCTACAACTTGTCACTCATCATTTCAACCTAACCCCAGATTGCGGCTTCCCCGGTGCCAACATCCACATTCTGGAGGGCATGCACATCCTGGGAGGGTCCAACGACGGCATTGGCACACCGGAGGGTGGCTTTGTGTGCAGGGGAGGAAGGTGAGAGGGTGTCACTCAATATCGTCTATCTCTTAGTCTCTAGTAACCTGTGTGTTATCCCTGCTCATCCGTATCCTCACCCCCAGGATGCTCAACGAGGAGACGTACGAGAACTTCTGGGAGCTGTTCCGCTCCATTCCCTCCCTGGCCGACCCTGAGGTCTCTGTCACCGATGAGATCTTTGAGTTTGACCACGCCCACCCCACATGCGCCAAGGTGGGAGGGAGTCTACTACACTACTCTTCATACCTCCCTGGTTTCCCGTCTCACCGCTCTATACTGGTAACATACTGTCACCTGTAGTATAATACTACAGGTTTAGTGTTTTACTCGTCTCACCCCCAGGCCAGGTTGATCAACAAGGACCAGAGCCTCATGGACGTGTCCACGATGGGATTCAACCAGAAGGACAGGAACAGGTACTGTTACATATATACTCTGATATATGATACTGAAGCTGATGCTTATATTGATGCTGACACCAATACTGATGTTCATATATTGATACTGATGCATATATTGATACTGATGTTCAGGATGCTCAAGCTCATGGTCACTAAGGAGACCAAGCTGGACGACCTCACCATCCAGGACTGGTGAGTGGGTGTGCACTGATTATCCGCACTCATACTGTGTTGCTATCCCCTTGCTTGTCTTCTAATAGAAGATCTATGAATACTCAGCCTCCGTTGCTATTATTAACCTCACCCCTTAGGTTTGGTGCTGACAGCCACTTCTTCACCACCCAGTTCTGGTACATGTGGCAGGTGGGTATTAGAATACATATAGTGTATATCTAGAGTAAGTACCATATATATATAATATCTGGTACATGTGGCAGGTGGGTATTAGAATACATATATAGTGTATATCTAGAGTAAGTACCATATATATATTATATCTGGTACATGTGGCAGGTGGGTATTGGTAGTATATATAGAGAGTAAGTTCCATCTATATACCCTCTGGCAGGTATGGGTGGGTGTATATCACCTGTGCACTGTACTCGGCTATCTATCATATATACCTCTCTCCTCCACCCTCACCCCAGACCACCTTTGCCTTCCAGAAGTGGTCCTCCCTCTTTGAGTTCAGGAGGTACGCCTGATTGCCAAATACTCTCTCCACACCCGTATATGGGGGGCTGCCACCTCTCTCTCTCCAGGAGTAACTCTCACTATACCCCTTCCCTCCCGCCCACCACCAGGTACATGAACCGCATGATGTTCGAGTACTCCCGCATCGAGACCCTAGAGGGCGTGACACGTACCAAGCTCAACCAGGTAGTGTGTTGCATCTCCCATGTTATGCCAGTATCCAAACTAGCTCTTGTTCTCCCTCACTCCAGTACGACTCTGTGATTCTCCCCCTCAAGGCCTACCTCGACCAGCACGGCGTTGACTTCTCCGTCAAGTGCAGGGTGACCGATCTTGACTTTGCCGAGGGAGATGGCATCACTGTCACTGGCATCCACATGGTCAGAGCAGATGCTGAGGAGGAGGAGACTATTACACTCAACGCTGGAGACATCTGCATTGCTACCAACGGGTGCATGACAGACAACGCCTCCCTCGGAGACATGCACACTCCAGGTGGGGTTACTCATTGTGTAGAATACTATAGTACTCTATAATAGAGTAGAACTCAATTTTATGTCTAACCGCCAGCCCCCATGCAGGTCGGGGCCCCTATGTCCGGTGAGTTCTGGGCCAGGATAGCCGCTAAGAAGGAGGGACTTGGTAACCCAGCACCCTTCTTCAGCAACCCAGAGGAGACTAACTGGGAGGTATGGGATTCAATTACTCTCATTTACACTGCACGATGTGTAAACTACACGGCCTCTGACCCCAGTCCTTCACTGTGACATGCAGGGGCAGTGCCCTACTTGAGAGAATCGAGGCATTCTCTGGGAACGTGCCAGGCTCCGGTGCCCTCATGACCTTCAAGGTGGGTGTGTCTCTCTGTGTACAAGTATCTCTCATATACTATGTCTATATACTCTAGGAAATTTAATTGCTAACCTCCAGGATTCCAAGTGGCTCATGTCCATTGTCGTTGCCGGCCAGCCCCACTTTGCCAACCAGACCGAGGACGAGACCATCTTCTGGGGCTATGCTCTCAACACCGACGTGGAGGGAGACTTTGTGCACAAGGCCATGCGGGACTGCACAGGTTGGTACCTTCACTCGTAAAGAGAGTATACGTAGAATAGATCAAGTATCTCTACTGGAGTGTATCCTAGTCTGACATCCCAGGAGAGGAGATGCTGACTGAGCTCATGGGCCAGCTGGGGTGGACAGACGACCTCGATGCCATCAAGGTGAGTGGGTGCCCTATGTGTTCAATCTACAGAATATGGTGTAACTCACCCCAGGCCGACGTCATCAACGTCATCCCCTGCATGATGCCCTACATCATATCCATGTTCCAGCCCAGGAAGATGGCAGACAGGCCTCAGGTATGATTCTACTTACTATATCATATATGCTATAAACACTATAGCCTAATACTGATACATATACTGATACTGCAATATAGGTACATGTTCCAGCCAAGGAAGATGGCAGACATGCCCCAGGTCGGATACCATACAGCAGTACTAAGCAGGGGTATGTTTATATATATATAGTCACCTCTCACCCCCCAGGTTGTCCCTGCTGGTTCCACCAACTTTGGAATGGTCTCCCAGTTCGTGGAGCTTAAGGTACGGCAGGACGTAATGATCCGCATTATCTCTTTCAACACTAATAGTACTCCCTACACGATGGTCTATCTAAACCCCTTAGGACGACATGGTGTTCACCGAGGAGTTCTCTGTGCGAGCTGCGAGGACTGCAGTCTACACCCTCATGGGAGTCACAGACCACACTATCTGCCCCGTGACACCCCACTCCAAGACATTCAAGACAAAGTTGAACGCCGTCAAGACATCATACCGTTGAACACAAACCAAGTACAATGCAGAATAGAAGTAATAGTACAACTGGTCTATGTTTATGTGTCTGCATACGTAACCTTCACGTGTCCTACCAGATATATGTACTGAGCTTGAAAGGTGATCCGTATAGAGGCTTACTCATCTCCTCATTGAGTGGAGGATTGTCTGAAGCGTAGCCACAAGACTTGAACAAGCGATACCCCTAGTGTGAAAGAGGACACTAGCTACATAATCAATTACCTCAGCGTACTTGTACCCACAGCGAACGTCAGAAATACTCTCGAAAAGCCACTATGGCATGAGGCTACAGAGCTCTAGAATTTCACTTTACCTCGGTTGTTGTGACATGCCCCGCCATCAGTCTGTTCTGACACTGGCTGTATTCACCTACTCCGTGTGGCAGAACTGACAGTCCAAATGCCTCCATCTGCTGAACAAGCAGTCTCCCAATACCCTTGTGCCTCCACTCCTAGTGTGTTGGATCTGATGTACATGATACATATCACTATGTTAATGAGAATATAAATATATATACCTATATCTATATATCTACACCTTACCGTACCTTTGCCACCTCTACCATCTCTATGGTCGGCCCCACTCTGTTCATCTCTAGATTCTCGAGTGACATCCTCCCCTTGGCTATGAGTGTGCCCTTTGTAGGCCAGTGTGCCGTGTGTGGTACCACAATGGCTCTACGCTTGGTTGTTTTGTCCTCTATAGGAGGTGCCTTCAGGTTCCGAGACATCTCTGGATAGCCAGTGCACCATAGAGAGAACATGAACACACACTCTTTGGGCACTGACCCCGTAGGGGCACCTGTATGTTAAGTAGTAAGGATCCAATTCTAACATACATACAACGTGTCATATATCACACGAAACAGAAAGACAAATACGAACGTCTGATACCAGGATCTGAACACCCAACCTTACCTCCAGCCTCCACTACAAGTCTACCCTTCAGGTACCCCTTCTCGTATGGGATGGATAGACATGCAAGCTCTGTCTCTCTGTGGTCGATTCCACCCATGTGTATATTAGTCTCGCATTCACACTCACTGTTGTGCAATACGGCATCCTCCATATCCTCCACCATTTTGGGTGAGGTAGGCCGGACGTGCACACGAATCCAGGGCCTCTCGTGCTGAGAAAACTCTACAGTGCCGATTCGGGTATCGGTACTGATCTCGACCAGCTCACTCCGCCCCTCTTCCGTCATATCTCCCAGGCGCACCATATCACATGTCATGATACGCATGGTATGTGTGAAGTGTCTGTGCAGCATCAACGCAGACACCTCTCCACTATTGGGGTCAGCGTCGGCCCCGAGAACTCCCTCTGCCTTTCAATGAGAGAGAGAATACGTATCTTTGGTGCCAATTCAGGAATATCCCCTTATTAATTAGACTTACCTTTAGCTCGGCCAGCTCTTCCATCAGGTAGAGGGCAGGGGGCTCGCGGGAGTAGATCAGATATGTGACACACCCCTCTCTAGGGGTGGGGTGGGGGGTGGAGTACTCGGAGTGGTCCCAGTTGAGAGAGCCGAATGTGGCTGGGAGCTGAGGTGAGGTAAATGATAATTGTGGGGGAAAGGATGAGGAAGAGAGAGAGAGAGACTGCCAATTTGGCAGTGCCAAAGGTGGCTGGGAGCTGGGGTGAGGTATCAGGGAACAAATACGCAATACAGAGACATTGGCACGGTAAGCACAATATGATATATCACAGACGTGTGTCAGATCACTGATTAATGTATGCAAGAGAGAGAGAGAGTGTGTGTGAGAGAGAGAGAGATGGCATGGGTGTCAGTCAGGAGGGGGATGTGGGGGGGGGGGGGCTGGAGAGGGGGAGGGACACTTCCGCGCATGAATACTCAATAATGACAGTTGTTTTACGCATCACTAATAGAATAACGGTACATCCAGATACAGGAACTAATACGCCTATATACCAATACAGTCCTATCAGGAAACATAAATACCCCATAATCCCATTCTATACCTTCAGTGTTGTGGGTGCCATCGCCCTCTTCGACGGTGGAGCACTTGGCTCTGGCATATGGGAGACAGCCTCGAAAGAGAGTAGGAGAGGATCAGCGATTCAAGCATCACATTCTGGACCCCTATTCATACTCCTTCCAAGACTCTTTGAATATACCCGTTACAGACACCAAGTTCACCGTCTCTTCTCTCTATTCACACTCTAGCGGCTGTGGATAGAGCCTGCCAAGAGGCACCCCCACCCACCACCACCAGTGTATATACTGTACACACATATGCATCTACTACCACACTGGGGCGTCGGGCTCTGTCCCAATGCCCGTGCCCCTGTCACCCTCAATGGCCTCCTCCTATAGGTGAGGGCATATAGATAGATATGTACACGTATGCATATAGCCTGTAGGTGTATGAACACACACACATCCATATATGAATACATATAGTCATATAGTAATATATGCAAATATGTATTTGTATACAATATTGTCTCCCTCAATGGCCTCCCCCTGAGAGTGAGTGTATATGTAAATACATACGTTAAATACATATGTATACATGAATATATCTACTAATAGAATAGAGTATATCACATACTCAGAATTTGATATACAAGTATAGTTGTCTACCCCACCTCACTCCCCTTCTCCGCCGACCATGACACCTCATCTCTGCTCTCCTCAGGCACCCCTATCTCTGGCTTGGCCCCCTCAGCATGCACCCTGTCTGCCTCCTTATGCTGCTCTGCCTTCCTGGCACCCTTGAGGGCCTTGCGCATGGCCACATACCTGGGGGGTCAGTTACAATATATAGTATACAGTATACAGTATGTAGTATATTGTATATATAGTACGTTATAGTCCAGGCCCAAGTGTTGTATGTCACAGTGTGTATGTATGTGCATACCTAGCCACTGATCAGAGACCCACTCCACAGATGGTGAGGGCGGCACCGGATAATGAACATGTATATGTATGAATGTGTATGTGTGTAGTGTATCTACGAATATACATACCTAGCCACTGAGAGCAGCCCCACCCCACAGATGGTGAGTGCCGCCCCTGAGTAGAACATCAGAGGGTTGTTGGGTGACTCGATGTACATGATCATGGAGCCAATGACAGAGGACATGAGCCAGGCAGTATACTGAGGTTAGAATATGATGTTATATACTATACACTATACATAGTATATGTATACATGATCATAGACCCGATGACAGAGGACATCAGCCAGGCAGTGTACTATTGGTCAGGATAGAAGTGAGACAATATATATATACTATATATACATATAGAATATATACAGAGGATATCAGCCAGGCAGTGTACTTGGGGTGGGGACAATGACATGTATAGGCTTACGTACCTCTGCATAGTGGTATATAGCTATAGGAATATTTAGAACTACTATATATACACTGCTATGGCTACCTGACAGGGTATGATGAAGAGGGAGTCGAAGTACTTGAGGGCCAGGTTGAGTCCAACGACCTGGGGTGGGGGAGAGAGAGAGAGTATAATAGAGAGAAGATACACCATTATGACTGGAAGTGACTTTCTGACTGTGTACTTGGGAGAGTAAACACACATTTATGTATATACCGTGTCAGATGTATACATACATGTCCCACCTGCATGACTGCGGCCAGTCTCACCCCCCCTTACTGTATGCCATATATTCTTCATACAGTATATATACTCTGAATTCGATATAGTAAGTAGATGTACCTGCATGACTGCTGCCAGTCCGACTCCAAGATAGAAAGCATCATATACTGTATATACTCAGTATTATAGCTGTATACATACATGTCCCACCTGCATGACTGCTGCCAGTCCCACTATATATATATATATCCCACTATATATATAGATATATACGTATGAAAAAATGCAACGAGAGAGAGAGAGAGTATCAGTATGCTGACCTGCATGACTGCTGCCAGTCCCACCCCCCCTAGGATGATCCACATGGCAGGGTTGCCTGGGTGTCAAGGGAGTACTATCTCTGTGACAACATGTATTCTATACACCATACTGTATGTATGTACAATACCCTATGTCACTATACTATATATATGACTACACCCTTACCTAGCTGCGAATCCCCTGCTAGAGTAGTCTTGACCAGCTCTCCACTGGCCTTGCCCAACAGAGCAGTCTGAGACCCAATGGTGCCTGGGAGTCAGTAGTATATATATATATATATATATATATATGTATATATATATATACATATGTATAATATAGTTCTATATTGGCCTTGCGAAGCAGGGCAGTCTGAGACCCAATGGTGCCTGATGTTAAGGATGGTAGCAGTGCCGACAACATAGTACATAAATGTACATGTATGCATATTGCTATTCATATACCACCCACCAATCAGTACACCCCACAGGATGGGTGCCACTATATACACCATAGGTATGTATATATATATACATACACACACGCACATATATATACATTGGTATATAAAGATATACCCACCGATGAGCACACCCCACAGGATGGGTGCCACTATGAACACCATAGGTATGTATATATATATATACACACACACACACACACACACATATATATATATATACATTGTTATATAAGGATATACCCACCGATCAGTACACCCCACAGGATGGGTGCCACTATGAACACCACCCTGTCTCTCATAGTGGGGGCCCTGCCATAAGTGCTGGGACTGTGTAAACAATCGCATTATTAATATATATGAATATTATTAATATATATGAATGGGAAAGAATATATAGTTGCGCCTACCTTCCCTCCTCCTTGACAGGCTTAACGCTGTGCTTCTCCATGGACCTAGTGGTCAGAAACATATATATTGATATATATTCATATGTATCCGCTGTATTACCTCTCCATGGGCACAGGGTATAAGGGGTTAGAGATGTAGTATAGGCAGAGAGACATCACTAGATCGACTTCAACGCACTATAGCATTAAGAGGAGAGACTATATATGTATATGTATATATATATATTCATATATGGTCAGGGGTCAGGGATGTAACATAGAGAGAGAGAGGCAGTACTGTATCGACGTTTACGCACTTCAGCATCATGAACACTACCGGCCATGTGATGAGGAGCACTCCCTCGAAGGCAAGGAACTGGGGTCAGGGGCGTCTTGTTATGATGCCAAAAGCATTCACTAGTAGTAGTATTGTATAGTGTAGTATAGTATAATATAGCAGTGTATACATATGTACCTGTGGTCTGGCCATGAGGGCCAGGATCTGCTCCACACCATAGGGCACGTCCTGGGTCAGATATATATATACATATATATATATAGAGAGAGAGAGAGAGTTCCACACCATAGGGCACATCCTGGGTCAGAGGGAGAGAGATAGAGAGGTTATGACAGTGCCTGGGGGTGATGTATATATATATATATATATATATATTGAGAGAGAGAGAGAGACAGAGAGAGAGAGAGAGAGAGACAGAGAGAGGCAGAGAGAGAGAGAGAGATGATCAACACCTACATCATCTGACCCTGTCAGCACTGCCACGACTATATACCCACAACAATACTAGTATATGCAGTATACACTATACTATTCATGAATGCACTAACCTCGTGTGACCCTGCCAGCACAGCCATGACGGCACCTGTGGCAACCACAGCCACGGCAAGGGCATCCAGGAAGCCAAACCTAGGTGTCAGGGAGTGATACATGATGATGATACTGAAATCCAAATAATAGGCTGGTAATACAACAGTGGTAGTAGAATGATACTTATACTGATACGGCAAGGGCATCCAGGAAGCCAAACCTAGAGTGAGAAACAGTGGTGATACACATAAACCTATGCAGTGGCAGTATATAGAGACTGATGCTGACACAGCAAGGGCGTCCAGGAAGCCAAACCTAGACTGGTGAGACACATATACATAGGCATTCGCATGTGCGATTGCATGTGCACCCATACCTCTCCCGGAGGAGCAGCGTAGCGAAGATGACATAAATACATACATGGATGCACACATAGATATATACTTACTTACACACATACATACCTCTCCCGGAGGAGCAGCGTGGCAAAGATGACATTGCTCACAAGGGATATGGAGCCTGGGTGAGATACAGAAGGTTGGGTGGATAGAATATCCTATTGAGGAGCACTCTCATTCAAAGACAAATATGTGTATATGTGAGTATGGGAGATGGAGCCTGGGTGAGAGAGTGGTAGGGAAGGGTAGATGGATAGATTCTATATCATATATATGAAGACATATGTGTATATATGTATATGGGAGATGGAGCATGGGTGAGAGAGTGGTGAGTGAGGGTGGAATGTGAAACAAAGCGATAGCGTATTGGTGATCAGAACTCGTATCGAAGCATACATACTCCCACTAGAAGTCTTGGAGACGTTATGCGAATAACACCACCACTCCATACATGTGTAATGTAGGGCAACTATCATTAAGATGTATGGATGGTATGTATTGGTTATGTACCTAGCGGTGCCAGGACTGTCGGCGATGCGAAGGAGAGGGCCACGAAGTCACCAATGTTGCCAAGGATGAAGATACCAAGACCAAACAGCCAGGTGGGCTGTCTGCACAATGAGAGAGCTGTCTCTAGAGAGAAAGAGAGTATCAGTATCAGTATCAGTATCGAGAGTATTTGTATTCGAATAGTGTGTGACAAGGTGTCCCCCACCTGATCACTGCCTTCTGCTTCTCCTTGGGCAGGGCACTGTTCTTGTTGAGAGCCAGCTTCTGGACATTGATACCTAGCATGAGTCTGTTGTATCCGAGAGGCAGAAGACTATACTCGCTATGACACTATCTGTTTGTGTTACATACCAAGGTTCAGGGTGACACTACTAAAGCACGAGATTCCGACTCCCACAACCCAAGACATATTGCAGTGTCCCGAGTCGCAGCAGAGGGGTGTGATGGACAGACTGGCATTGCGAACCAGGACAGCGATAGAGAAGACCTCTGACTTTGCTTGTATTTTTTGAAATTGAGGGATAAGCTTGGCACAAACACGATTGAATGAGGGTGCAGTCTCACTATTCAGCTCTTGCAGGCCTGGCACTGCCTTCAAGCAGTGCTTTGAAGGCTACTGGTGCATAGAAGAGTAGTTGGGTGTACCAGGACGGTACTTGCCTTCCAATGTCACGTCGAGGCAGCCGAGACCTTGCATCTATTGCCTATAACGACAATGGAGAGGGCCTTACGCACTTTTTCGCGGCGAAGAGTGAGCTTCTCACTGTGAGAAGGGAGTTATTGAGGGAAAAGACTCGGCTTGTGCAGGCGAAGCGAGCTGCAGCCAGCAAAGCTGAGTTGAGAGAGCTAAAAATCCGTTGGGAGAACCTCAATGCCAGGATTCGGGACTACAAGTCTCAGGAGCATGCTCATAATGAGCTGAGGTCGGCGCTGATCGCTAATGGTACGTCTGATGTGTGCAGTACCGATATGTTTCACTCTTAGACACTGTATAACCATGTAGTGAAGAGTCACTATTTCCTATGAGGTGTCCACTCTCCTACCCCCAGGCACTTCTCCTGCCCTTCTGGAGCAGGACCCCAACGCTGATAGCATGAGGGACTCTATGGCCAGGGATGAGTCCCTCGCACCAGGTGAGTCGTTCTCTATGTGATTATTCTTTCATTGTCAATTTGAGACACTGAATGTATTGGCGATATTCTATATAGTATATTGCCCACTATAGCACTATGTCTCTCTCTTTCTCTCTTTTTGGACGCGTATGTCTCACCCCCAGCCTCCCCCATTGTCACTACATTGCTCTCTTTCTCTCTCCCCCTCTCTCTAACCCCAGCCTCCCCCATAGTCACTGACCGCAATATGAGGGAGAGTATCATGAGAGGGGCCCAGATAGAGAGGGAGAGGGAGATGGAGAGAGAGAGGGGTCTGTCTCGGGGTAGGGCCAGAGAGAGTGGGAGGGAGAGTGCCGTGGGGCAGGTTCCCATTACACCCTTGGAACGGGAGAGGGAGAGAGAGATGGAGAGAGAGAGAGAACGGATGGCCATGGGTGGGATTGGGTCCCGGCAGCCATCCCCCTTTGTCAGGAGTCAGACCCTGTCCACAGATACCAGGTATCAGTATGATACTGACTAATACTAGTACACACATATATATATACAGATTTATACTGGTACCTTTGTCCGGAGTCAGACCCTGTCCACAGATACTAGGTACTATTCACATTGTCAAACTAATAGTGACTGAGACTCAGGTAGTCATTTTTGATATTGGATCTAGGACTGCTACTATCTACTCTTATTGCTACTCTTGACCCCAGGGGCAGGACACATACCAGGGAGGGATCATCACCCAGAGGCAGAGACAGGGGGAGGGAGAGGGGGGGCAGTGTCAAGCCCACACCCACCAAGAAGAACTCAAAGGAGGTGGGTATGCACTATCTCCTTTCTATATATCGGGCACTCACCCCCAATATTCCCCCTCCCCCCCCCCCTCTCCAACCATAGGTGTATGGCGACCTTGACTCTCTGCTCACCTCTGTCCTGGGCAGTCTTGCAACAGCAGATGGGAATGGGGCGCCCCAGACCCAGCCTGACCCCCTAGCCAGTACCCCCCCGCTCAGGACACCCAGGGAGAGGCAGATGGAGAGGGGGAGAGAGAGCCAGAGGGAGAGCCAGAGGGGGACCATGTCACCCAGGGAGATGAGGGCAATGGACTCACCCATCGGCTACCAGGTGCGACACTAGTTATATGCACTATTGTATACTCTATTGCATACTCTCTTCGTGGTGTTTGAGTCTGTCTGATACATAGGCTAGGGAGAGAGAGAGGGAGATTGAGAGGCAGGCCTCCAGGGCTCAGGAGAGAGAGAGAGAGAGGGAGGTGGCTGCAGCTATGGAGAGGGAGAGGGCCAGCCAGATGCGGTACAACTCCCCATCTGCAGTGAGAGAGAGGGAGAGGGAGAGGGTGGAGCGTGCCAGTAGTAGAGACAGGGCCAGGGACAGCCCCGCTAGAGAGCTGGCTCTCTCCCTGGGGAGAGAGAGGCAGAGGGAGACAGAGGCCGCCCTGCTGCAGGAGAGACAGAGACAGGCCGCCACGTACACTCCAGTCTCCCCTGCCGTGGCACCTGTCACAGCTGTGCCCCCACCTGTGAGGGGTGGGGAGAGGGGTGGGGGCAGTGAGGTGCTGGAGACCCTGGTGTCCAGGCTGGCAGAGGTCCTCAAGGTATGGTATTTGTATATACACACTCTCTCTCTATATATATAGTGATTATGTTTCATCACTTGTCCAGGCTGGCAGAGGTCCTCAAGGTATGGGGACATCATTAGTATGTGCGTATATCATGTATGTGTCGTATCTGTTGCTCACTGCCAGGTTGACCCTGTGCGTCTCAAGGACAGCTGTCTGCAGATGCAGGCAAGGGAGAGGGAGATGGAGAGAGAGAGGGCCAAGCTCAAGAAGCTGGGCAGCTTTGCGGAGAGGTCAGCGGTGGATAGAGAGAGAGAGAGAGAGAGAGGGAGCAGGCAGCGCGACAGGGATAGTGAGAGGATCCGCTCTCCCCGTGCCCCTGCTAGACGCTCTCCCTCTCCGTCTAGGCATAGGGAGAGGGGGGGCAGGGATGATCAGCGGATGAGGCGGTCTCTCTCCCCTAGAGCCCAGACCCAGCAGTCCCCAGGCCCCAGGAGGCACAGTCTAGACAGAGACGGGGGGGGGGAGAGGGAGAGAGACAGGGACCTGAGGGAGAGAGGGAGGTCGCTGGAGAGGTCAGCAACCACGCGTGGCAGAGAGAGAGAGAGAGAGCCCCGGCCCGCATACCCTGACAGTCCCAGGAGCAGACGCATACTGACGAGGGAGAGGGAGAGAGGGAGAGAGAGAGAGAGGGGCAGAGACAGTCCCAGGGAGGTCACTACCAGTGTCCCTAGGGGGAGAGACAGGGAGAGGGAGAGAGAGAGACCCCGCGTGGCCACCTCACACTCACTCTCTAGACAGGCAGGTACCTCACCCAGGGGGGAGGGAGATAGACCCTACTTCCAGAGGTCCCAGACATACGTGGAAGGAGAGTCGCAGCGGGAGAGGGAGGGGCATAGAGAGAGCGCCACCTCGCCCAGGGGTGAGTCGCTGGGCAGGTCACCCCGAGGAGAGAGGGAGAGGGAGAGAGAGAGAGACCGCAGCCGCACTGTCGAGGGTCACACCCCAGGGGGCAGGAGCGTCAACCTGCCCCTCTCTCCCTCTGGGTCTCTCCCTGCTGGCTACAACTACATCGTGGAGGACGACAAGGGTTGTCTAGCCATGTGATTATGTAGTTGAAGTGTCTCTCGGGGTCTAGGGTACCACTGGTGGTGTCTGTCTGTCAGTGGCCTGTGTGTATTATGTGTATTGTTATTTTGTAGTTGTTTGAAGCGTGTTTTGATGTTGTCCCCTACCCAGATAGAATGACACTTTGGCTGCTGGTGTTGTGTTTAGTAGTATATTCAGTTAGAGCAAGAGGTGGGAACACGCTGAATACCTGAAGAGGACGATTCTATTCCATTCTATCATATTGGTACGACCACTCGCAATAGTCAAAAGAGACCCTTGCACATGACGCACAAAGCACACACATATAAACACTGAGACACATAAACAGACACGCACTAACACGTAGCAAACCAGCAGCGATAACGTCCTGCCAACTCCAACAAACAGAGTGGCAGTGACACCAGCATCGACACCCACCCACACACTCAAAGGGCATAGGTAACCTATAGTATAGGGCATAACCACCCTACACCCTTGGGCTGGTGCCTCTCCTTCTGACCTGCAGCAGTATGGCCGACCCTCCCCCGCCCCCATTACAGATGGCAGCCACCCCAAGGACACACCCTGCGTCACCCCCCTGCTCAGCCTCTCTCCCCTCTAGCAGCTGCTGCAGACTCCTGGCCAGAGTGCCTGTGATACGGGCACCAGAGCATCCTGGGGTAAGATCAATTAATCGATACATATATATACTACCCTCTGTATATTTGTGTATCGTAGTATTCGTACCGATTGGGTGACCCAGTCCCACCGACCCCCCATGCACATTGACTGTCTGGGGGTCAAGGCCCAGGGCACCTATGCTACCCAGGGCCACACAGCTGAAGGCCTCGTTGACCTAGTATCAGTATCAGTATCTAATATATATACTATACTGATGTATTTATGATACCGATATATGTATGATACTGATATATATATGATACTGATATATATATGATACTGATATATACACAATACTGATATATATATATATACGATACTGGTACTCACCTCATACAGGTCAATGTCATCAGTATGAATATCTGATATATATATAATACTGATACATATATAATACTGATACCCACCTCATACAGGTCTATGTCAGAGGGGGACAGGGTGGGGGGTCTCTCACCCTCTGGAGAGAGGGAGTGTGTGCGGGAGGCAAGGGCGAGGGAACGCACAATGGCCCGGATAGCCTGGATAAGTTCCTCAGTGAAACAATACTGATATATATGTTATACACTACACTATACACTATACAATACACTACATACCTGAGTGGGTGCCTCTGTGAATGCAAGGGGTGGCACGGCAACCTCAGCCACACACACCACCTCAGTAACCACACCATTATCAACAACCTCTTCCCCACCCTCTAGACATCTAGGTAGAGTCACCACCAGTGCCGCTGCACCGTCGTTGAGTGAGGGTGCGTTGGCAGCTGTGATGGTGCCAACCAGGGTGTCTGTGCCACTGAGCTGACTGACACCCTCCCTACCCTTAGCCTCTGTCCCTGTCTCTGCTAGGAAGTGGGACGAGGAGGACCCAGTGTCGTCACGGTAGGCAGGGTGGGAGAGGAGGGTGGGGAGAGGGGGACATGATCTGATGAAGGCAGGCCTCAGCTTGGACATCTTGTCGGGGCGGTACCTGGGGAGTGAGATACACACAAATACACACACACACACACACACATATATATATATATATATACAGCATACCTCGAAGGCTGCTCGTCCCCCCCCACCCATGTGACACATGGAGAGGGGGCAGGGCACACCACCACACACGAGGAGTGCTCTCTCTCTGCATCTGCCACCCTACCCTCCCTAGCCACCTCCTCTGCCACCTCCTCTCTCAGTGCCTCTGGTATACCAGGTAAGGCATCCACCTCAGGCAGTATAGAGACCAGGCCCTCCCCTGCTTCGGGTGTGAGGACTGTCTTACTGGCACCAGGGTATGCCACCACTATCACGGGTACTATCTCACCCTCGAGGAAGGAGGATGAGGCCTGGGCACGCTGGTAAGAGGTGCCAGCGAAGGAGTCCTGGCTGTCTCTATCTGACAGTCAGACAGAGAGAGAGAGAGAGAGAGAGAGAGAGAGAGAGAGAGTGAGAGAGTGAAGGTACCTATCCCCCTCATGTTAGCCTGCAGCTCCCCTGCCACCCCCATGTGCAGGTCACTGAAGGAGTCGATGAGGCCATCCCTAAGAAGGGCGTCCACTGGGGGTGAGAGAGTGTGTCTGAGTGTACATATATATAAATATATATATACATATATATACTAACACATGTGCAGGTCACTGAAGGAGTCATTAAGACCATCACGCAGCAGCGCATCAACTAGATATGAGAGGAAGAATAAGGGATGACAGAAGAGTAAGAGAGAGAGTGGGTGTGTATATATATATGATTGTATATGAATGGAGGAGTCGATGAGGCCATCACAGCAAGGCATCCACTATATATGTATGCTCATAAACCCCCTCACCCATTGGTGTCTGTGCCTCTTCCTCTGCCTCTGGGGATGCAAGTGATGCACTGTCTGTGTCCCCAAACTTCACCCTGTCCCTAATGGACACAACATGAGGGGCCCTAGAGATGAGACACAAGACAAACTAAGAGAGAAACAGAGAGAGAGAGAGAGAGAAAGAGAGAGAGACAGAGAGAGACAGAGAGAGTATATATATATATATATATATGCACTCTGTCCCTGATGGACACAACATGGGGGGCCCTGGAGATGAGATAGATAGAGAGAGAGAGAGAGAGAGAGAGAGAGAGAGAAAATGCCCCAGCTGCTCATTGATTCCATATACATATATATATATAAATAGAGAGAGAGATACCTGCTCATTGACTCCATGCCACCTGCCACCACACACATACACACACACATATATATATATATAGAGAGATAGATACATAGACAGACAGACAGACAGAGAGACAGACATACCTGCTCATTGACTCCATGCCAC
>BDIP01000293.1:0-22443 GCA_003568945.1 Kipferlia bialata
TATAGGTATAGGTATAGGTATAGGTATAGGTATAGGTATAGGTATAGGTATAGGTGGACACTGTGTGTGCATTGTGTATGTTCCCAGGGTTGCGTCTATCTATCTATCTATCTATCTATCCATCCGTCCATCCATCTGTATATCTAGACAGGCCGGTGTGTCTGACCCCAGGGCGTGAGCACTGCTTCCAGCCTGTGTCGCAGTATGACATGAGGGTGGGGGCCCAGGTGGTGCCAGGCCTCGACTTCGACTGGGACAACCAGGACCAGGGGCATGTGGGGACACTCAAGAGAGAGGTGCGGCATGGGTGTATGTGGGGGGGTGTCTATCTACACCTACATCTACGTCTACACCTATCTGACATGACAGGGTGAGCTCGGGATGGCCGTGGTCCACTGGAGGGGCCGGAGACAGGAGGAGCTATTCCAGTACAAGGTGACATATATCGGGAGACATGTATATCAAATCCCAGTATCATTTGTTCTTTTGCATAGTCATATCATTCATATTCATTTGTGCACAACATTCCACAGGCCGTCGGTTTATTGTTAATTGTATATGTATATATGTATGTATACATCTATGTATATGTATAGAGTGCTGTGTCCACCCCCTCTCTAGGTATATGACCCTGGTACCTCACCCCAGGTCGGAAAGGACAGGGTGTACGAGCTCTTCTACTACTGGTGAGTGGATGAGGGGATGAGTGTATACTCTAGTGTCAGTCGAGTATAATGGTCCTTAGAAGTGCTGATGATATTATTGTATGTATAATATGCTGTTTTACAATTGAGTCCGCGTATATATATATATATATGTGTGTGTGTATACATGGATGGGTGTGTCTGACCCCTGACCCCATAGCCATGTGGTCACCATGCACAACTTCATCAAGGGTGCTCCTGTGGTGAGGGGTCCCTCCTGGAGATGGGGCAACCAGGTCGGGGGATATCTATTTGTGCTATACATATGGGGGGTTGCTGAAGAATATGTTTCGGCCGTGATTAGTCCGGTCAGTGTGAGCATCCCCCCTCTAGGGTATCACACTACTGCATATCCCACATCGTATGCGTATATCCACCCGTCCCACTCGTGATGCTGTTTCCTCTATCTCTGTACCGATGTATATATACCGATGTATATATACCGATGTATATATATGGCGGTGTGCATGCTGACCCCAGGATGGCAATGGAGAGGGGGTGCTCGATCAGCTAGATGCTGATGGGTGGTGCTGGGTGCTCTGGAACCACTCCAGGGAGAGGAACAGATACCGGATCGGGGGCTCTGCCTCTCACAGCAAGTATGACATAGCGTATGCAGACACACCAGCTTTCTGCACCGGAGTCAGCCAGTGAGGCAGAGGGCGGAGAGGGGGTTGTGTGGCCATGGTGGTACAATAGAGAGAGAGAGTCGAGACCGTCATGAGAATCATTATCAGTATCAGTGTCACACAAGTGCATCTATGATCATAATAATCATAGACCTATAGACATAGACTGCAATACATAGCTGGCTATCTATTCTGAATCTGATGACTGTCATGTGGTTGGAACTATTATACATATATACTACTTTAACTGAATACAAGTTCATTCAATTCATACAACACCAGCAAGGGCATATACCAGACAAGGCCATGCATTGTCAAACAGGGGATCTGAGCACCAGGTCCGTTTGTGCTGATACGCTAATGGATCACACATAGGTACGCTAGTCCATACATAGGACGGGCACATACCGGTTACCATTACCGTCCTCATACACATAGACCACACTGGGCCCTGCATCTCCTGTGCCGGACTTGGCCTGTATAGGATATAGGGGGGGATGTGACTCACCCGCGGAGTCCGGGACGACATCAGGCCCCTCCCCTTTAGCCCCACCGGCATCTGCACCCTCTGTCGCTGCCTCTCTCTCTGTCTCTGTCTCTCTCTCTGTCTCTGTCTCTGCTGCATGCCTACTGCCAACACCGGGGGCCACAGGGGACAGCCGCAGGGATGTCTGTGTCTCAGACTCTACCTCACCCTCTATCTCCCCCTCTCTCTGCCTGCCGGTCTCTCCGATATCCCCAGGCATGCCTGGAGGCATGTCAGTGGGTCTATCTTCCACCAAGCGCTCACGGCTGGATTGAGTGACAGATTGTACAGATTGTACAGATTGTGTGACGGGGACAGTGCGTGCCTTCCCCCAAGACCCTAGTCTGTCTGTGCCCCTTGGCCTTTCTCTCTCTCTCCCCCTCTCCCTCCTACCAATGTCCGGCTGCCCAGTCCCCCCCAGGTGTTTATCCACCACACTCAGCAGGGACCACATCCCAGGGGACCGGGCCCTGTCCCTCCCCTCTCTCTCTCTGACGGGGGGGTCACCAGTGGTTATGTTGGCCAGACCTCTGCCGTTCCTCTGGTATCCTCTGGTCCCTGCCTTGCCGCTGCCCCTTGCCATGGGGTTCCGTCGCCCTCCCTTTCCCCCCTTTCCTCCCCTGACCCTTCCACCTCTGCCCCGGGTATCCTGTGTGTATGTTATGTCGGTACCAGTATCAGTATCAGTATCAGGGTCGGTAGATGTTGTGGGAACTGAACGCAATCCTTGGTGCCTCTCTCCCTCTGTCTCTGTCTCAGCCTCACCCCTGTCTGTCTGCACATCAATCCCAGCCGGCTGTGACGCCTCTCCCTCTCCCCGGGCAACTGTCTCTCTTCCAACAGAACCAACATCCTCTGATACACCAAGACCCTGCCCAGCTCTGTCAACTCTCTCTCTCTCTCCACTACCCCCAACACACGCTTCAACTGTCTCATCTTGGTATGTATCTGACCTACACGCTTGTGCAGAGCTCTGGACAAGAATCTCAGTGGCCGTCCCCGATCTGTCTTTGTGTGCCGTGGGGCCATATCCAGTACATCCAGTATATCCAGAGCAAGGAGGAGTACCACTAGTATCACTGTGAGTACCAAGGTCTCTCTCCCTCTCTCCCTCTCTCTCTTGACTTTGGAGCTGGACATGACTATGGACACCACGCCCAGCCCCAGTGCACACACCATCATGGCTGCTGGTATCAGTATCTAGTATGGTAACCTGGTCCTGGGCCCCATTGGCACTGACACTGACACTGATTGAGCCATCGGTGGGGGGGGAGGCAGCAGCGGTTGTGATGTCAGTGCCGGACGGGGGGCAGGTAGACACAGACTGCACTGCCGGGGGGGAGGGAGAGGGTGCCCCATGCCCATGGGACCTGACCCCACAGACACCACTGCTGATGGGGTTGATAGGGTTGACAGGGTTGGTAGGGTTGGTAGGGTGGACCTCTAGGGCAGACAGCGCCCGCCATCCCCTGTCTGATACTGATACTGGCCCAACCTGAGGGTCGGTGCACACACTGACGCTCCTGCTCCCCCTCCCACCATGGTTGGACACCCGACCAGCCTCCATCCCTGTGCTGTATTGATTGTATTGACTCTGGGGGAGAGAGTCAAGAGAGGGAGCCCCGGCATCACACCCGTCCCCACAGACAGCATACGCTGGGACTACCTGCACAGGACCAGTATCTGATGGACCGTGATACACCCCAGCCACAGCCAAGTCGGTATGGACGGGGGCAGAGCCATTGTATCTACCAGATGGCACTGGTCCGTGCATGGATGGGTGCCTGGATGTGGACACAGAGACAGAGGCACTTGGGGTGCTAGTGGGTACCCACCTCTGTCCCACACCCTGCCCATGAGTGGGAGTGTCTCTGACTCCGGTGCTGGGGGCACTGCTGCCCCACTGGCACTCCCCACACTGACACGCACTGGGCATGGCCTGGCCCATAGACACCATAGACACCATCGACCCCTGCCCCGTATGCGCCCCGCCATCATGGGGGTCCGACCCTGCACCCCTCCCACTTGCACTTGCACCCAGGCCCCTCTCCCTCTCCCTCTCCCTCTCCAGGCGCTCCAGTCTCTCGGCCATCTGTCTCACCACCTGCCTCAACTCATCGCCCCTGAGATCTGGTCCGTGGGGCGTGGGGTCCCTGCCGGGATGTGACAGAGGGGGTCCCGAGTCTGGGGTACTATACCCATTATTATTATTATGCACCTGCCTGTCGGTGCCTAAGGGTCCATGGGCCACAGACCCCAGGCCAGGATGGGAGGGGGGGGCAGATGATACAGATGAGGCATGAGGAAGTACAGACCCACGGTGTGTCCCGCCACTACTACTGAGACTCAGCCCGTACTGGGGGGACACCGCTGTCCTCAGGGGGGACCAGTAGGAGTAGGGCACACACTGCTCGGTGGTACCTGCACCTGGCTCCTGAGTCTGTCCTGGCCTGCCACTGAGTCCCCTCCACTCAGTCCACTCAGTCCGGTGGGGCTGTCTATGTGGCCATCCACTCCCACCCCCGTACTGGGGGGCAGTGTAGGTAGCCCTCTGCGTGTCACTAGGGGACTCGGTATTTGGTGGTACACCCACCCTGCCCCCCTCTAGACCCTCTTGAGATGTGCTGCGGGATGTGTCTGGGCAGGGCTGCCCCTTGTCAAGCACCTTGACCTTCCTTGACCGCTGGCTGGTGTGTACCTTATCTTGTATATCGGTGTATATCTGGGAAAGCATGGCCCTTAGAGGCAGTACACTCTCGTGCTCTCTCTCCTGGGTTCCCTGACTCTCTCTCTCTCTCTCTCTACTCTGCACTTGTGTACCGGACTGTCTCCCCATGCCCTCTCTCTCCCTCTTTCTCTCCCCATGCCCCCTATCCCCATGCGTCCCTTGAGTATTGATATTGGTGTTGATATTGGTGTTGAGGGTCTGGCCAGAGCCAGACAGAGGGGAGTCAGGGGAGAGAGGCTGTGGGCCTCTAGACCGATACATCATGGCTGACTGACGAGACTGAGACTGAGACTGAGGGGGGCCAAGGGATGCGAGGGTGAGGTACCCAGGGGTATTGTCAACCCCTGACATGGGCCTGTCGACATCCCTTGTATGCAGTCCCACACCACTGATGTACCCACCACCACTCGCATGCATATCAGTCACTGCCCTGTCAGCCCCAGGCTCGGATGGTGGTGGGGATGGGTACGGATGTATGTACTGACCCTTAAGGTCACGATGTGGCGACACTGGACCACTACTACCAACACGTCCGGATCCACGGAATCTAACCCTGCCCCCACTCCCAAGGATACTGTGTGTATCATGACCCTGTGTGTCTCTGTTTGTGCCACTGTGTCTCATAGATACAGTCAGGGAGGGGGGCAGGGGGGCACCCCCAACCACAATGCGCCCGTCGACGTTGCACCGCTGGACGTGCCCCCCTCTCAACACCGCAGAGAGCAGCCCAATACTCTCGGGGCCCCAACACTCAGACTCACTCGTCTGGGAGGAGCCTCTGACGGATCGACAGGGGGACACAGAGGATGACACACACAGCATGGAGAGGGGCCGGCAGCGCTGTTGCAGCCCCTCGCAGATTGCCCTCAGACCCCTTCCGCCACAGTAGACACCCTCCAGGGACAGGCGCTGCAGATAGTGGTTCAGGGGCAACGCAAGTGCAATCTGAGCCAGTCCGGCATCGGTGACTGTGTTGGGGGAAGGGGGGGTCTTGTAAGCAGGGAGGGGAGGGGACAGCGAGACAGCGAGGGGGGAGCATGCACTGGCCAGCACACTGCAGAGATACTCCTCACTCTCTCGGGACTCGGGACTCCTACCGTGACCATTCCCGATGTCTAGAGAGAGCAGTCTAGGGTCGGAACGCAGATACTTGGCTGGGGTAAAGA
This sequence comes from Kipferlia bialata, assembly GCA_003568945.1. Taxonomy (NCBI): domain Eukaryota; phylum Fornicata; genus Kipferlia; species Kipferlia bialata. Next base: position 5,754 of record BDIP01000293.1, read on the forward strand.
ATATCATGGAAACTGTTATGCTTTTCATAAATATATGCTGCCGCTGGAAGGGAATATATATATATATATATAGTATGATGAGACCACAGATTCATATAGATATATATATATATATATAACGACACTTAGATAGTACAAAATCGCCTGAGACACGTTTCACAGACTGATATAGAACTACCATCCACAATCAACTAGAAGACTTGTATGAGCACACCTATAGCTGATGCCCCTACATCACTCAGACCAACGGCTGTTAGACTGAGGCTTCTTAGCTGAAGGTCTGGCCCCGTGTGACTGGTCAGAGCCTCGGCAAGCATAGCTACTCCCCGATCCCCCAGGGGGTTCTGCCCCACATCAAGCACTCTGAGGCGAAATAGAACGGCAGGATACTGGGAAAACGCGCCTATGAAACGATGGGTGAGGGAATTGCCTGGGAGTTAACCAGAACAGTCCCAATTACTAAATACATCAATACCATATTCATGTCGAGAACAATTACCCAATAGAACAAACCTTGAAGGTGTAGGGCGGACACTGGTTCTGACACAGCGGAACCCGAGAGCACAGACAGAGCTGTGCATATATGTGTGTCATACGGATGGTCGGCATCATCATCATCCACATCTGGTGACTCTGCGGAGCCACGGAAGATGAAGGGGGCAGTAAACGAGACACCTAACCCACCAGATGGGGATCCAGGAAGTGACACATACGTGGGACTGTCAAGGAGGCCAGAAATACTGTGTAAATCGGTTGTGTCTCACTAAAACACAGGTTTGTACTGAAATACTATATATCTCATCATCCACATACACTGAGTTGGGAGTGAGGCCTCTCTGTCCGCACTGGTCCAAATAAGCCTCTCCCAATGGGCCCATTCCCAGTCCCTAGAGAATACGCAGTAACAGTGAGAGAGCCTTGGAATAGAGATTAGACTTGTAGGCCTAAGCTTACTTCGCTCAGTGAAGTTCACTGAAGAGTCATTTTTAAGATTTAGTTAGAATACTATTTGAGAGAGATTTTTAGCCTTTTTGTCATGGTATATTTGAATTAGCCTCCTCATACCATCATATCTCACAGTACTCTTTCTTTGCTAGTTGTTCATTGATAACTTGTCAATGAATAGAGAGTTTTTCGGCTACATGACTAAGGTACTAATATATGTATGTTAGAACAGGTGAGCAATCTTTGTGTATCTGATGACTGACAGTAGGTGGGTGAGGACGAACCCCTGTCCTACTCAGAGGCTTTGCCAGTCATAGAGTCATTTGTGGCAGACTATCCCGCAGATGAGACAGCAAAGGGAGGTATGGAGATTTAGTCTTCGATATCCCTTACCCACTTGATCTCACACAGCTCTTCTTAGTGCCCTTATTGAGAATGTGAAGTATGAGGTTCAGACCAACCCTTCCTCCTGTGACTAGACTCTATTCTAGAGGTTGTTGACACCCTCTATTCTCCGTCACATTCGGTAATCATTGACGGGAGGTCTATTTCTCTTTGTGTCATTTTGTCTGGGTGATTGTTCTTTGTCTTTACCCATAAATCAATATATATGGTCGTTTATCGAATTGGCATGTTGATTCCGTCATTCTTCTAAATAATGGTAGTGCACCCAGTGTCTTGGACCATATCCTACTGAGGAGACATCCAGGGCCTGGAATCCAGGCAGTCTGGACCAGCTCAGAGCTGAGGCTCTGTACAGATCCTAAGAAAGGGTTTATAGATGCATTTTTGTGATGTTGTTGGGTTCGAAAGAGTTGGTTGAAAGAGTCATTGATCTGTTTTCACCCCGGTCTGCGCTCAAGAAGACCAATTGGGCGTCTAGGGACGAAGTACTAGGGCCACTAGCCTACTGGCACCCTTTCCCGACGCCTCAAAACGGAGTTGAAACGGAACAGAGAAAGGAATATCCGTAATGGATGTTGCAGAGAGTGAGGACAGCGATGGCTGGGAAATATCAGGTGGCCCTGAGCCCATGACTCCCGTAGCTAGGACTATATCGACTGATTCTCGCATCGAGATCACTGAGAAGCCTCTCGATCAGTCAGTACTGAACGACTTCTTTATGTCTAGTAGCCTCTTGGATGACGCCATGCCACTTCCTTATGATACGAGATCTCTCGTTCAGGGGTTGGACCAGGTCATGGATGAGTATGGGGCACTGGGCTGGGGAGCCGGGAGTGATATATTCACCTCTGACCTTCTCTGTGAGATTGCGTCGCGGGTGGTGACCATGGACACCAATACGGTGCCAGACGTCAGAGTTTATCTCTCTCAGTTCTCTCAACAGTTGCAGTTGGCTCTTATGGCGGCGGTTTCCGCATCCGACCACCCACACTCTGAACAATGCGCAATCGAGAAGTATTGCCTGCCCCTCACCCACCTGTGTCACCATCCAGATCTTGCCGCTGGAATGGTTCCTACTGCCTCCCTGCTGGCAGCACAGCTACCTATGATAGAGGGCCTTGTCAAGGGGGTGGTGTACGACTTCTTTGCCACCTTCTGCCGCACCGTCCCCCTCCTCGACCTGGCCCATGCCCTGGAGCCCAGGGACAGGCGCAGGGTGCCCGGCCTCTACTCCAGTCTCATAGCTGCGGGGGAGGGGTTCTTGGGTCCCCTGCAAACTGTGTCGCATCGTCTCACCTCCACCCCCAATGGCCCTGTGCTGCATCTGGTCAAGCCCTTGGCAAGAGACCTCGACCACGTGTGCCGGGCCCTGGTGGAGTGCCCCTCCCACGCGTGTGTGGTGTGTGGGTGGGGTACCATAGTGAGGCTTCTCACCTGCCCCACCCCCCTCCACTCGGTGTATGAGGCCCAGTCCGCCCTGACCGCACAGCTGGTGCAGGCCGGTCTGGGTATGATTGGGGTAGCCGCAGTGCAGGGGTGCCACCACGACGACCCTGTCTTCTGCAGCACAAGGGTGCCGGCCCTCCGGCTCCCAAGTCTCACTGGGTCAGAGGGTGACCAGCCCACTGCTCTCTTTCGTATGATTGCGGCTTTGTCTCTGAGGCCTAGGCGGCATCTGGATCACCCGAGTCCCCTCTCATTTCTGACCACCTCCTGCGTGTCTCCGCCCCAGACAGCTGTGTTCCAGCTCCACACCCAGACTGTCGGGGTGGTCCAGATGCTGCTGACGCTGCTTCTGGCCGGACCCGACGAGGTCTCGGCCACAGAGGCCCGTGGCTATGAGCTAGACACCCTCCCTGACCCCATGGCGTGTCCCTCCCCCGCCAGTCCCACCCTTCAGAGGCAGTGTGTGGCGGCCCTTCGACTCATCATGCTGGGCAATGGCGACAACGTGCGCCTTGTCAATGCATACAGCGGCAGGGTCGGGCAGCCCACGGTGCTCTACCTGCTGGCTCAGCAGCTGCCGAGGCTCTGCCCCCCAGCCCAGCAAGACCTGCTGTCTCTGTTCCTCTCTCTGTATGCCGAGGGGGCTGTGACCCACAGGCTGCACGGCATCCAGCTGACCATGCACCATGGCCTAGCCGAAGTGGTGGCAGACCCCCGGCTTTCCCTTCCCATCAGACTGGGGCTGGTGCATCTGCTGAGAGTGGTGTCGCAGGACCTTGCCTGTGCCGTTGTCACCACGGGTGCCCTTGCGCGTGTCCTGGAGAGCACGCTGGAGATGCCGGTGTATGCCTGTGATGCAGAGGGAGAAGGAGAGGGGGGCGAGGCGGATGCGGACTGTGGCACCCCTAGTAGTAGTCCCCTCTCCCCCTACCTGGATGCCGTGCTGTCCCTCTCCTCCTCCATTGTGACAGGCGGCACAGCCACGGCCGAGTTGATAGCCGAGTTCAACAAGGCGGACAAGGAGGGGGGGGCCTGTGCCTTGCGGGTGCTCTTTGCCTATGTCCAGCACGGGCCTCACCTAGCCCGCCTGCGCATCTTGGATGACCTCCCGTGTCTGGTTCCTGGCGCCACCAATGAGGTTGTGAGGCTCATCCTGCGGGTGTTGCACGACTTTGGTGACATGACCTCCCCCTCTCTCTCCTCCCTCTTGGCTGCCCCCCCTGCGCCCTTTGGCCACAGCCCCACCCCCACCCCCCACTCCTCGCACCTCCGAGACACCTCTCTGCTGGAGACCAGGCGTGTCATTGTGGACTGCCTGACCACTGTGTTGCTGAGGTCCGACTCCGTGTCCCCCGACCTCCCCGTCCTGTGTGTGTCCTGGGTCGAGGGGTTCATGGCCCTCATATCCCACTTCCTCAGGCCTGTCGTCGTATCACTCGACGTGTCCTCCACCGCCACACTCTCCTCCCAGCCTCTCGACCCGGGCGCATGCCTCTCCTTCCTCTTAGCTCTCTTCCGCTACCTGACAGTAGTGCTGCGCCGCTTCTACGCCAGCGGAGAAGACTGCCCCTTGGCATTTGAGCCCCTCTCCGATGTGGTTGGGGTGGTGCTCTCCCAGACACACCGGTCGCAGGGCATCCAGGGCATCCAGGGCATCCAGGGCACTGGCACTGGGTGCGACGTTGACCTGTCTCTTGTCAACCGGGTGGTGGGGTCTCTTCTGGCCATGGGCACCAGGCACAGCAGGCCCAAGGGGACCCAGGCCCAGTGCCATAAGGGCTGGGAGTGCCCGCAGGGGCTGTATGCACCGGATGACCCCCCTATGCTGACTGTCGGAGACACGGTCAGCTTCCCTGCTGCCTATCTTGTTGCGGCTCGTGCCGTGTCTCAGGTTCTCGGTCTAACTGATACCGATACTGGTCACCCAGAGGCTACCCCATCAGCATCGTCGCCGTCCCACCCTGACGCTGACCCCTCCACACGTGAGTCACAGCCTGAAGGGCTATCCGGTGAGGAGGCGGGTGGAGGCTCTCTTTCCAGCCCTCTACAACTCTATCTGGATGTCGTTTCATACTCGATAGCAAGGTCTAAGCACTCCGGGACCAACACTCCCCTCCTGGCCGGCCATGGTTTGTCGAGGTGTATGCTTGAGTCATTCACAGCTGTGCTTGTTGACAGCAGCAGGGATGGCTTCCAGGACACAGTGCGCTGTCTGACGTCTCTCTTAGCATGGCACACATCCCCAGCCGACATTCGCGTGCTCTCCCCCTTCCTCCAGCAGCACACCCACCTTGTGGAGCTCCTCTCCGCCGCCTCTATCTCCCGCCATGCCCCCCGCATGTGGACCACCCTTTCTAAGGGCGTGGCCCTCAAGGTGGGGCTGGCGGAGACCAAAGGGCCCCTGCTCTCCAGGGGTTGGGCCGTGGCCTCCTGGTGTCTGCCGGGGTCTGATCCGTGCCGCATAGCAGAGATCCTGGGACCTGATGGGGAGTCCGAGCTGTGCGTGAGTGTACTCTCAACCCCGGATGTGTGTGTGCACGTCCAGACCAAGACGGGGTCGGTGAAGATCCCTGTGCCCGATCTGATGCCGTATATCTGGGGGCACCTGACCGTGTCGTGTCACTCCGACCGAGACCAGCTGCTGGAGATACCCAGGATGACTAGGCTGAGGGCCAACGCAGGATATCTACAGAAGCAGGGGGGGCCTCTGTACGGCGAGGGCACACCCGCTCTGACCAGAGTGGCGGTCAGGCCCGGGGAGATCCCCCAGGGTCGGCAGTGTGTGATAGCGGTGTATCTCTGTGGTGTCCTAGTCAATATGGCGTGGCTCCCTGTGTCCAGGGGCGTTGTGGGCCGGGTGTCCGTGCTGTGTGGCGGCAGTCTCTCCCCCTCCCGCCCCATGCCCGTGTCCCTGGGCAGGACCGAGGTGTATGCCGAGTCCCTGACTGCAGAGCATGTGTGGTCGCTGTACCTCCGGTCCCCCCATGACCTGGGGTCTGCTGCGTCTAGCGACGTGTCGGTGTTCCCAGGTGCCATCCACTGGCAGACCGCCACGGAGACGGACAAGGACGGGTGCTTCTGCCTGACCCCCTACGCCCTGTTCCATCCCAACGAGGCCAAGGACGGCAGAAAGGGGACGGACGGGCTGGGTGCCGCTCTCCTCGTCCAGTACACCCCCCAGCTCAATGGCACCCCCCAGCTCAGTGGCACTGCCGGCAGCAAGGACATGCGGCATGCGGCAGACCGGAGCCTGGGTGCGGCCCTTGTCCATTCCCATGCCGGGTTTGTCGTGGGGACCGAGGTGACGCTGCACGGACCTGCCCGACGGAACAAGGCCTCAGGGAAGACCAAGGCCCTGCCACCTCTCGAGTCCCTGGTGGACGTGGTCACGAAGTGCCCCCCCGGCATAGCCATGCTGCACTCGAGGGGGGAGGAGCTGCTGCTGCTCTATGTGGAGGCCGCCCTGCACGCAAGGTAGTGACTGGTGTAAGTGTTGTCTCTGGCTGTGTTCATATTGTATTATTATATATATTTGTATTATGTACTTCGTATTCATTCCCACCCCAGTGACTGTAAGCACGCCGCTGCTCTGCTTCGGCTCCTTCTGTCGCTGTGTGCCTCTGATGTCCAATTCTATCAGCGGTTCCTGACTGTGCACGGCCACGCAGGTATGTTGGATAGTCGCACTACTCAAGCGTGTGACCACCGTCAGTCTCTCTCTCTGTTCTCCCCCATATTGTGTGTCTTATACTAGGAGTCCTGGCCGTCATCCGAGACAACGCAGCCTGTGTGCAGCCTATCCTGGTCGATGCTGTGTTCGGAGGTCTCGGGGTGAGGCCCACCAACAGCTGCACCCCGGAATCGGTCCCGGTGCAGGTAGGAGCATCATTCTCCCTCTCTCCCTCCGTCTCTTCCGTCCCACATCCTCACTCACTCCCAGGATCTGGACGGCAAGGAGGTTCGCGTGACCGGGTATCTGCGAGACCTCAAGGGCATTCGGACCTGGCTGGGGGACCTGTCCTGTTGGACTGACGCCCCAGTCGAGACCCAGGCCCGGGTGCTGGTGCTCATCACAGGGGCAGCCCGGTTCTGCCCCTCCAACCTGGGCATCCTCAGGGCCAGGGGCAGCAGGGGCGTGTGGCACGCTCTGCTGGACGCCGCATCCGGCAATGACAGGCTGGTGCCTGTGTTCAAGGACCCCGTGCTACGTCCCCTGGTGATGGCGTGCCTCGATGCGGTGGGACCCCCGTCATGGGGTAGCTGGGGCGGGGCTGGGGTCACCGCCAGGGCTAGCGTCGACATTGCCGCTGCCTTCGGGGGTGCTCTGCTGCCCCTGGTCTACTGCTGCGACAACAGCCTGCCCTCGTCTCCGATGGGGGGGGCTCCCTTCGCTGCCGAGGCGTCAGTGTCAGAGACTATGTCCGACACAATGCGGCAGGGCGGGTACCTCCCCTTGTCCTCTCCACCCATGTCGTCCGTGGGTGTGCCGGAACTAGCCCTCTCAGCGTCAGCTCACTCTGGCGGATATGGCCTACGCTATGCTGTTTATGACTGGTTGGTGACTGTTATCGACGGGGCCGCCCAGAGCCCTATGGGACGCGAGGCACTTCGGGAGCTGTGTATTGCAGTGTCTGACGATGAGAAGCAGGTTCCCCCCATCCACATTCCAACTGTTGTCCACCTGCTCTCAGAGGACATCGGAGATGCCAGAATGCGAGCCTCGGCCCTGCGGCTCCTGTCGAGTGTGTTTAGTGCACTGCCCGGGACCTCAGACAACGTGGCCTCCCTCTCCGACCGGTTTGTGTCAGTGAAGGGCATGGACGTGGTGGCCCAGAGCATTCAGACCCTGCCCGAGGCTGCTGCCGCCCTCCAACTGGCCTTCGACCCTGCCTGTGTGCGCATATCACCCACCTGTGGGGTCAGCTACATGGCGCCGGTTGAGACAACCGTGCACGACGCATCCCACCAGACAGACACCCCCCGGGCCTGGATGAACCAGCCCCAGGCCCTGGTCGCAGTGGGGACAGCCATCCTTCGGCTGCTCAACAGCCCCGGGGACTACAGCGGGGTGGTGATCCTGGACCGGGTGGCGTCTGTACTGTACGCTGTGTTCTGCACCGTCCCCAACATGCTCAGTGTGCTGCTTCCAGCCGAGGCCTCAGACGCAGAGGCAGGCCTGCTGGACCTGTTGCTCAGGGCGTGTGTGCAGGCAGTGTCACATCTGGATATGGCAGATGTCGTGTCGGTCGGGGCCGCCGAGGTGGACTTATCCCGCGAGCCAGACAACCCCTCTCCCTCTCCCCCGGTTGTTCCGACAGAGTCACACCCAGACGCATCTGTCCCCTCTCACCGGACTGTGGGGGATGGGGCTGGGTCCTCGAGTCCCGTGATCGACATACTGCCGCGCTGCATCCACCGCATCATGGCCATATGTGCACTGTCTGGCAGGTAGAGCGCCCTGTTGCTATAGCATTTTCTCAATATTCGATTTTTACAGTTGCATGTACTCTCTTTTCGTCTTGTGGTTCCCTGAAGTATTTCTATAACAAGGATATGTTCTTTGTGAGTCCAGTGTGTATATGTGACTTCCCACATGTTGCCCAGCGTCCGAGACTCCGTATTCGTATATCTTCAGGTTTTCCTGCCACTTTTCATCGTTGACACTGTTTTGTACTGACTGCCAAGGTATAAGAACACTTGGGTTCTAGAGCGTCATGTGGCTGTCATCCGGGGGGGTAGTGCTGACCGACCCGAGGTGGCCCTGTGTCTGCTGGGTGTGCTGTGCTCCCACATCCTCAGCAAGGTGGGTGGGTGTGGGATGTATGAAGCATTGGATGGGTAGCTCTCAGTTTCAGAAGGATTACTATGCAGTGTGTCAAATCTCTTCTGTTTTGACTTTCATTGGGATTTTTTCTTAGGCTTCTTTGGCTCAAACTGCAAGTCCAAGGGACATCTTTCTGTAGTCTCTCGCTTCTCTCTCACCTGTCCACTACAATAGCCATCAACTCCAGGTGCAGAGCACCGTCGAGGTCTACACCCAGTGGGTGAGATTGGTTAAGAACACTGCGTACAGACCCGACCCCGAGCAGATCAGGCTGCTCCGGTACCACGTGGAGTCTGAGTACACCATGCTGGACTGCCTAGAGGCCTGTGGCCTGGTGTGTGTCACATCCCACATTCTGAGGTGTCACTCTCAGCTGGAGTCTGCGGTGAGGCAGGCCGAGGGCACCCAGGGCCTGTCGCTGCTCTGGGCCGGGGTGGACAACCGGCTGCTGCAGCTGTCTGCGTGTCTGACTGTGCTAGATGACATGCCCACCTCCTCCAACAGCGTGTCCGGGTCTACGTCGGCCAAGCTGCCTGCGCTGGTACAGGATGTCCATGCCCAGTTTGTGTACTGTGAGGGCAACGACTCAGAGAGGCTTGGGGAGTCGGCCGGGCTCGGAGAGAAGGAACGGGAGCGGGAGATGCCTCTGTTGCGTAGAATGGGGGCGGTGCCTGCTGTCGACCGGAGGGATGTCCCCTTCACCCACGTGTACATGCACCACGCCCTGGCCATCCTAGGCCGGGTGCTGCAGAGCGGCGTCAGGGAGGGAGACGTGGCCAACCTCTCGTTGCTGCTGCGGGTTCTGATTGCCTTCCCCCTCAGCCGGTGCCTGGCCTGCCTCAAGAAGAGTGATGCCGACGTGGTGGGCACTCTCTTCATGGACCTCTACCTCGCCACCCGATCCACATCCGATGGCGTCGATACTCTCTCCCACGTGCCAGTCCTGGCACTTCCCCCTGAGATCGTGGCGGAGGGGGTGACCGCCGCTGCATCTCTCCTGTCGTGCCCGATCTCCAGCCCCCTCGCCCTCTCGGACTCCCGTCCCTTCCTGCTAAGGGTGAGGCACAGTGCCGTCCATGCCAAGCGCCGCACTTCCTTCCGCATGTTGGGGTCGGGTAGCCTTGTCAGCAACCGCGTGAACACTGAGGCCGTCCTCCATGCACTGCGCAAGGCCTGTGCCTTCTGTGTCGAGTGCGGGGCTGCTGTACCCCCCTTGCTGCCTGTCAATGCTGCCCAGGGTGACATCAGAGCAGGTCTCAACGCAGATACTTACGATGGCGCTGCACCCTTTATCAGCACAGCCAAGAGGCTCGATCTGCCCCACAGGTACAAGAAGCGGTGTATCCGGCGTCTGAAGTACCTGGACAGTGTCTCAGGGGCCCTGGGGTCTCTGATACCCGAGGAGGTGGTCCCCTGGGTACTAGCCCAGCACGATGGCCTAGCAGAGCACCGGCTGCACAGACTGCTGGACCGGGAGCTGGGGCACAGCAAGAAGGTGCTGAGACACCGCCGGGTGCGGACCGTCAAGGGCATCCAGAGCCGAAGGGGCTATGTGGACAGATTGGCTACGGGACTGGGACCCTTCGCCGCTGAGAGAGACACGGTGCTGAGGATGCAGCAGCGGGCCTCGCTTCTACTGGGTGGAAAGGCATACCTACCCTCCCCCGATGTCAGTGCGGGTGAGTCCACGCTGCCCGGCTCCTCTGTCCTGACTAGTACTTGTGCCGACTATCACTCACAGGGAGTGCCCACCTGTGGCCAGGGCGACCGGATCGACATAGGTACTGTCCAGGAGCGTGGGTGTGTCTTCGAGTTGCAAGACTTCATCGGGCCCGACCATCTGCCCCAGAGAGTGAGGGTCCGGCGCCTGGCCGCCCGACAAGAGCCTGCCTTCTATCGGATGCAGTCGCTCCCCACCCTCCTCGTCGGCAAGACCTCTGACCCTCTCTTCGACCACTCCCTCCTGCACTCCTCTGGGGAGCTGCGCTTCCGGTCTCTGTGTGCGTGTGTGACCGTGCGAGGCGTCAGCGTGGGAGAGGTGCTGGTCAAGGCCCAGCGAGGAGAGGGGTTCCTGCACTATGTGTCAGAACCCTCCACAGGTGGTCCGGGAGAGGTTGAGAGGCGCACAAAGGGAGATAAGTTCAGCCTACTGGCATGTATTCTGCGTGCCTGCCAACACTCTCCCCCACCCCCCTCTGATGATGCTCCTGTGTCTGAGTACGAGGCCGGCCTGCTCTCTGACCAGACCGGCTCGGTGGTATCCGTGGCCCTAGCCGGTATCACGCACCTGTTTGCTGTTCCCTTCCTGGGGTGGGACTGTGCGTGTGTTCTCTACACGGTGGCAGGCAGGCAGCTCTTCTTGGTGTTTCAGACGTCCCAGTACCGCGACACCTTCCTCAAGCTGCTGCAGACAAGGCTTGCCAGAGAGTATCTCCCCATGCTGTCCTTTGCCCCCAGGGACACCGACACGTTCCTGGCCGACACCACCCAGGCCTGGCGCGAGGGGAAGGTCAGCACGCTCTCCTACACAATGTGCCTCAACGTGCTGTCCGGTAGGAGCTATGCCTTCCGCTCCCAGTACCCTGTCGTGCCCCAGGTCTTGGCCGACTACACCTCTGCCGAGCTGGACCTCACGAACCCGGCCTCCTTCCGAGACCTCGAGAGACCCATCCACTGCAGGGCATACAACGAGGGCCAGCGCCGGATGCAGTACCAGGAGTCGCTAGATAACCTCGACCGCATCGTGTCCGGCACAGGCTGGCACTGTGGCACCTTCTACTCCAACGTCCACACCACCACCCACTCCCTGGTAAGGCTGGAGCCCTTTGCCGCCCTACAACGCCAGTTGCAGTCCGGGGCCTGGGACGCATACCCGCGCATGTTCCACTCGGTGGCAGACTACTACGAGAACAACCACGCCGGTAGGGTGGGCAGGCGGGAGCCTGGGAAGAGCGAGATGGTGCCCCAGTTCTATTGCCTCCCTGAGTTCCTAGTCAACTGCAACGGATATTCCTTTGTGGACGAGAGTCACCCCGATATGTATTCGGGCCAGGCCCAGATGCTGGGGAGGGGGGGGCTCCCAGAGGAGTCGACGGGTTCGGAGCAGGAGGCCGGGTTCGATGTGTCTCTCCCGCCCTGGGGCCCCACTGCACTGTCGTTTGTGTCACAGCACCGTGCCGCCCTGGAGTGTGACCGGGTCGGGTCGGCCATCTCGTCCTGGTTCGACCTCACCTTTGGGCCTGCCCAGCCGCGGGACAGTGCCAGGGCACTTAATGCATGCAATTCCTTCCAGCGAGCCGCCTATCCGTTCACCACGGACTTCAGCGCCTATGTGACCCAGCTGCAGACAGCGTTGGGGGATGCAAACGAGGAGTATCTCAAGATGACTCTATACGCTTCCTTCGATGCAAAGCTGAACTTCGGAACAGTGCCCAAGCAGCTCTTCTCCAAGCCCCACCCCACCCGCCTCAGCCACCCCGTGCCATCTCCCATCGGCGGTGCCCTCAGGGTGGGGGCAGCTGCATACGTGTCTGCCTATCCGGTGGCCGGGTTTGCAAGGTCGGTGGAGGCCCGTTCGACCCTAACCGATGCAGGACACTGGCCCGGCAAGGGAGGTCGGTTTGTGCCGTCCGATGTCCAGCTAGGCGCCGGCTGGAGCGGAATTCTGGGGTCCCCAAGACGGTTGCGTAGTCAGGTATCTCGTGACACTGGTGAGACCGGGGCCCTTGGGGAGCTAACGGCCGGGAGGGACGGGATGGGATGTTGGCACCTTCCTCCAAGGAGTGTGGTCATCCCCCCTTTCACCAAGTACGTACTCCAATACGACCAGGCTGGGACCGGGAGAATTAGGGCCTATGACGTCAACAGAGACTGGCCCGACAGACCCACCTTGCGTGGAGAGCTGGACCCCCAACTGAACGGGGCCCCTGTGACGTGCATGGGCATAGGCATGGGGGCAGACGACATCACGGTGGGCGGGTGCGGATATCAGGTGTATGTCGGCACAGCCTGGGGCAGTGTGCTGGCGTACGACCTGTCCACCGCCACCATGCGTCTTGCCTTCAGACAGCAGGTCACGTCCCACCGGGGCAGGGTGACGGCCCTCGAGGTGTCCCAGGCCTACAGGGCCGTGGTCTCGGGGGATGACCTGGGGACGGTGCAGGTCGTGATGTTCTCGGGCAACATAGCCTTCGAGGCTAGTGCTTGTCTGGAGGGCTCAGGGGCCGTGTCAGCCCTGGCCGTGTGCCCCCAGTCGGGTTGCTTCGCAGCTGCCATTGAGCAGACCCAGGGGACTACCCGCAGCCACATATATGTGTGGACTCTGAACGGGGTGTGTCTTGGGATGTTAGATGTGACGGACGACGTCACGTGCCTCGCCTTCGCCCCAGGGCCTGTCGCCGGGAGGCAGCCTCTTATGCTTCTGGTAGGCACTGCCTGTGGCGACGTTTCCGTCGTATCCTTTGTGCCCGGTGTGTCGGACCCAACTGTCACGCGGACTGTGTCTAGAGCCTCAGCGCTGGCACTGGTCAAGAATACTAATACTAGTACTACCTCGGGGCAGCGCAGAGGTGGCGGGCGTGTGACGGCGCTTCTGGGTGCCCCTGATGGGACGTGTGTCCTAGTGGGGTATTCGGATGGTCTCGCAGCCCGGCTTGACCCCTGTGGCGAGGAGACTCAGGACTCAACGGGTGTGAGTGGGGAGGTTGACCATCTCGGGCCCGCAGAGCGACTGGTTGGCAGAAACCCCCAGCTCGACGATGAGGCCACCTCTCTCAGAAGCAGTATTTGAAGCAGTATTTGAATAGTTATTGGTATGTTTTCCCTTATCGTCTATGTTTGTAGTTTTTTTGTATTTGTAGGTCTGTTTCCACCTGGCTGTGTATCCTGTTGAGTACGCTGTGTAACAGTTGTCAGGACTGTGAGAATGGCTTTTCATGTCCATTGTTGAGTAATTATTCAGTAAATTGGAGCGTTTAAGTACTGGGTGATATGAGTATGCAGAACGAAGTCTCAAGATGCTGTGTTGTATGTAACTGGCAATGCTCTCTACTGGATCCATAGCCGTATGGAAACTGATGAATATGTTACTGGAGGTGCTATTGCTGGAAGTGTAATGATATATAATGAACGCTACCTGGTACATCTCACACTAGTATACTCTCTAGCACAAACTCTACGCTGTATAGAGTCATAGACTCTATGACATAGAGTACTGATTCAGTTATTGAAGAGGGGAAACCGTAATTATCGTAGCATGGATTGAGTAATTTAAGGAGTTGCCACCGTGTTACGATGGCAATTAGCAAGAAACTATCTAGGGTGCCTTCCAATGTATGATTCACTATGAATCTCGACTGGATTCTTGAGTGGACATTACAAAACCATATTATAGTAGTGCACGTGGATCATATGGTTGTTCAACAGTGATGACGTTTGCCTATCACTATGAGGGTGAATAGACTCATATCCTGATACGTTATATGACAAATCATGTAATTAGTCAAAACTTCTGACAAAGCAGACACGTATTGTTGACCTTCCTTATCATACGCAGTTGAACCTATCTTCCATCGCCCTTACTTGCTATGAGCTGAGGCCGTCCATGATGGACTCCATCCCGACCGCGCGATTCAACAACGTAAAGGACATGCAAGGTCAATGACGATGATGAGTCATCATTGATGACTCAATCGAGTAGGATCGTATGGTTTATAGATATATGTCACATAGATCATCAGTGTGAGTCCATGATACTGGTTGTATTTCAACTTGATCTCACCCACGCCGAACTATCATCGCTTCGCGATCTGACTGCTATCATAAGGATCATTTGTAAGTGTGAACAGCAGGCATTGAACGCGGTCAAATCGCCGGCGTAATCTTGGGAAATCCACAGTGGAATCATCTACGAGACTATTCAGCTCGGCGTAATCGCTTCGAGTATGTGTGACAAGGCCAGTGACAATGTCAAGCGTGCTGGACGGGAATATTCTTTTCAATGTGGGTTTAGGTCGCCGCAGTGCTGTAACCAGTACCCTAAGGAGCATTATCGGGCATTCACACAGTATTACTGACCATTCTAAGACCTAGACTCTATACTGGTTCTAAATTCATCACATTTATGACTCTTCTGTCACAAGATAGCGTCGACAGGTGTAGATCTAAAAGGCGGATGAACCAACCCCTCAATAATATTGTAATACTAGTGTGAATATTCAACAGAAACTCCTTATGCTTGACTTCAGTCTCGATCAGGTTTATCAACTCACCCAGGCTTGGGTCCCAAGGTATTGTAGAGACCACACTAGAGTTTAGACACACAAAGCGCCATACATCCTGTCTAACTAGTGACAGGAAAACAATTACACATCAAAATGCACCGTGACAGAAAACCCAACAGTGGCACTATTCTGATATCACAGAAGAAAATCTGCTGTGATACACTGAAACAAAGCCAATGAAATCCTATTTCTATACTCACTCACAACCACATGTGGGGCAGAGGCTAGTCCCTTGCCGGGCGCCTAGCCCTAGGCTGAGCCGGGGCCTGAGCCGGGTCGAGGTCCTCCAAGTCCACCAGACCCACTACTCCAGAGAGAGACTGGGTATGGGACCGGGCATCAGTCACGAACTTTCCTGACCGCACCATTCTCTTGATGCGGTCCTTGAACTCAGAGGCCGGATTGGCATCCACCACCGCCTTGATACGACGCACATACTCTGTCCTGTTACGGATGTAGATCTGGTAGGCCTCGGTTTGGGCTGGGCTCTTCTCATTTGGCTCGTTCAGCAGCATCTGGAGACCCTTGAGGATCTCGGGGACGGTGACCGACGGCTTCCAGTCTGCCTCCTTGTTCAGAAGGGAGAGACAGACGGACCCAGAGGGGTACACATTGGGGTGGAAGAGAGGTGGGTCAAACTGCACCTGTACGGTCAGGAAGATGCATCAAGACTGACAGAAATGGCTGCACAGATACACTCTAAGACTGGGATACAGATGGTAGCTTCTCATGCCTTTGGGGGGTATTCCGGATAGGAGGGCACGAAGAAGAGGTTGACTTTCAGCATGCACCCCTCCCAGTGGGTTCCCTTCACACCTGGAACCCCACAAATCCAGTGGGTGATGACCTTCTTCTTCTTGTCCTGGTTATCAGCACTTACAGGGGAAGTACCCAATAACAACCTGGGATAGAGCCGTTATTAGAAAAAATAGAAAAAATATGCCCTTCCTCACAGTGGACTGGTGTCATTGGGTGGGGTGACAGACCCATTTTCAAATCAGACTCACCTTTGGATCTGGGGCAGGACGTGCGAAGAAGTGGGGCAGCGGCGTCTTCTTCCATGACCGCCACTCTTGCTCGAGGCGCTGCATGCAAAGCGGGTTAGATCTCTTCTTGGCCATGGACATCTTGGTACCCCAACTGAAGAGCAGATAGCAGCTGTCAGGCAGTCATTGAGAAACACTACAATGAAAGAGTAAACCCTTTCTTTGGTTGATAGATTTCTTTCTTTGATTCATACTTGCTGAATCTGGTGTTTACCAGGCATTATTATCACCAGTTCCTTATCAAAGCCTGACCCAGACGATGTCCCTGGAGAACAATTCATCTGGTCTAGTTTGTGTTTCTTAAGTATTCTATTCTTTCCAGATGAGAGACGAAGTACAGTAATCCTAATAGGCTATTATTAGTAACCAAAGTATAAGCTCGAAGTCATACTTCATAAATAGAACGCAGGCTGTATTGATAGCTTTATAAGATATTTGCGAAGTTCCAGTTTCACGATGAAATAGCATGACTGAAGAGTGGAGAGGTGAAGGTTTCTATCATATGCTCAGTATCTTCACGCGTTGCCCTAGCTGTGCGTATAGATCTATTTGTGTCCTCCACAATGCTACCCTCACAAACGGATTCTCAATGGCCTCACGCATACAGACGACTTACAAGGTGGCTCATGACACAGTGCTGTTGTAGAGTAGACTGCGTAGGCAAAGGAGTCCCCGAATCTCCGATCGTCGAATTGTCCTTATGACCCAAATACCAGAAATCGCGAGTCGCTCGAGCATAGAAG
>BDIP01000294.1:0-22428 GCA_003568945.1 Kipferlia bialata
TTTTTTTTTTTTTTTTTCAATTCCCCCCCCCCCCCCCCCCCCCCTCATCTTCCCCTCCACCAAGGCCTCTCCGCACTTATGAAACTCTCTCTCTCTCTCCCTCTCTCACCCCTAGCCATGTTTGGATTCGGGCGCCAACAGCCACCCCAGACTCCGGCACTATCTCTCCATGAGTGCAAGGTGTATATATGTAAATGTACTTATATATGCATACATTTGTACCTATACTCTACATACAACTACATACACACTATATACTTACCACTCTCTGGATGAGTGCAAGATGTACTGACCCTCAGTCCATCCTGTCTGGTACGACTGCCTCTGACACAGTGTGAGCTGTACTCTCTCTCTCTCTATCTCTATCTACATATATACTCTAACTCACTGTCTCTCACTATATATATACTCACTCGAAGGCCATCCTGTCTGGTACGACTGCCTCTGACACAGTGTATGCTGTACTCTCTCTCTCTATATATATATACTTACATTTGCATTCTCAGTGTCTCTCACTATATGTATACTCACTCTAAGGCCATCCTGTCTGGCACCGCTGCCTCTGACACAGTGTATACCATACTATACTGTACTACACTACATAAATGTACATACATTGACCCTCAGTCCATCCTGTCTGGCACCGCTGCCTCTGCCTCTGCCTCTGCCTCTGCGTCTGCCCCTGGCACCGTTGACGAGGCCCTGGATGCACTGACAAAGGGAATCTACTCACCCATGGTAAGTACACTTCATACTACACATATTCCAATATACTCCATATAGGCACTGCGAAAAAGGTGCCACTATGTAATATACTCAGGTGTATACCACTGGTATATATATATATATATATATATACTTGTACTGACAAAGGGAATCTACTCACCCATGGTACACTGCATAGAAAACATAATCCATCATACACTCCATATAGGCACTGGGAAAGGGATGCTACTCACCAATAGTGAGCCCACTACATACTACACTATAGGCAATACTCAGAGGTATACTGGGATACATATATATATATATATATATATATATATACTGCTACTGACTAGTGGGTGCTACTCACCTGTAGTATGTGGATAATTCCATATGTACTAATTGCTGCACTATGAATCCTACATGTGGGTATATATACTGGAACTGACGCAGGGGATGCTTCCCACCACCAACGGTGACTGGTATTGTAATAATGTATACACTATATATACACTGTATGAATACTTGCCGGTCTCTTCTTTCCTTGTCGATGTCTCTCTCCCTTTCAACCCCAACTCACACAAGGGCTTCCAGAACAATGTCCCAAGTCCAGACGACTACACCGTGCAGTTATGCAGGTATACACAGGCATATCAGATGCTAACTGTATTGTTAATTCAATAAATAGTGTATTATTATACTTACATATATATATAGCGTGCAGATATGCAGGTATATCAACAACTAATAATTGTGTTGCTACATACATTCTCGGTATATACATGTATGAGGATATATATACATATACATATATATATATATATTAAAATACACAAACATTCACTTCCCAGAGATCCATGCCCTATACTGCTGCACATGAAAATATATATATATATCCCATTCACTAATACACAGAGACCCTGTCCTCCTGGGTCATGTCATGGCCCTCCTGGACCCTTCGACACATACCCCACAGACAGTCGAGTGAGTGTGTATATACTACACATGAGCTTACCTATACATTGAGTAGGGTAACCTGTGGTGCTAGTTCCATTGTGTTCATTTATACCTGCACACCTATTGTACATACATATACTATGTATACTATATGTCCCGTCTATCCTGATCCCTAGAGCCACTCTTACCCTGCTCTATACGATTGCGGCCAGAAACCCTGATGCAGGGCAGTATCTTGTGCAGGTAGTACATATACATGTGATCTAGCCTCACTTTTGTATTTTTGTATTGATGAAGAATATTGTGTATGCTCTTAGAACTTTTGTGGTATGTGCGTGAGGGGTGTATTGGTTTCGTGTATTGCTATGTTCTGTACCCTTTGGTGTTCCGGGATCCCTCTTCAAGTGGTTGTGTATGCAGCCTACACCCCTTCTGTTGTCCAGCAGTGTGGGTATATACATATATATATACATACCCAATATCGACATGTACACGATGAGCGTAACAACGATTGGTCGATGTGCTTCTACCTCGTGTTACAGTCAATCTATTGTTATCAGGGATGACTAGCCCAAATATCGAGATATATATCTACTATCTATATATTTATATACTATCTAGATGTATATTCTTATGCCAGGCAGGACTGTTCCCACGTCTGACTGGGCTGGTGTCTGGGGCGGACGCACATGGTATGTATGGTATATATATTTGTGAATATGAATGACAGACGTTGCCCTTGCTGTCCTTTAGTATGCTCTCTTTTCTCACTGCCAGTGAGCACTGCTCTCCGCATAATAGTGACAGTGCTAGGCCAGCACCTATCCCTGGCCCTACCCGTCCTGCACACGCCTCTGTTCAAGGCCGTATTGGCCGCTAACCCAACCCACCACAGATTGTACGTCAGTTTCTAACTCTTTCTGTCTCTCTGTATAATTCTCCTTCTCTCCTCATTCCAGTTCTATCTGCAGGGTAGTGAAAATCGTAGTCTACGGCCTCCTCTCCAAGGGAGAGAGAGACACACAGGGTGAGGTGTCTGAGGCGGACTACCATGCCATTAAGACAGTGCTGCCCACCCTAGGGGTCATATCCCACTTGGGACACGGGGGATTCGACGCCATTGCAACCCTCCTGTCCTACAGTGAGATCAGGTACCCATAGTCTCTAACTCTATATACATAGTATCTAGTCTATATAGTATCTAGTCCATAAAGTATCTATATAGTTAATTAATTTGTGTGTCCTACAGTGAGGAACCCCATATACTCTAGCCTATACAACTATGCCTAGTAGTTGTGCAATGCCTGCGTATACCCTTAGTCGTCTGTAATTATATTTGTGTGTCCTACAGTGAGATCAGGCAACCTTAGCCTCTAACTCTATGCCACTTGTCCTTGTGCAATTCGTGTGTACCTTTAGTAGTTTGTGTGTGTCTATATGAATCTCTAACCCTCAGCTGTGGTGAGCACTCTGCCTATATCATACTGTTATATATATTCTATTATATAGTATATATAATAGTGTTATAGTACTTGTATATTGTAATATCAGCTGCGGTGAGCACTCTGGTCTTCAGGACATCGCCGACGCTGGCCTGATACCCACACTCCTGAGGGCAAGGGAGAGACACCCTGGTCTCATGGACACAGAAACAGCCGGTATTTTTATGTATGGACTATATACTACGGATCGTGATTGTATTTCACCGCAAGCGCCCTCATATACATGGATACCCTAGGTATACTGAGTGAGTATGAAGGGTACACATCAATACATTGATAGGTATCTATTGTCTGTTGTGTATACAATACACCGATAGTGGTCTATAGGACATGGAGACAGCAGGTGTATACGCATGTTTATTGACGATATGGTTCAAGTGGTTGTATGTGTGTATATCATAGTGACATAAACTATAGTGACAGTAGCAACCCAGGTATATGAGGTTTCTTCCAGTTTATTGACGTATATGTACACATGTGTTGAGAGTCAGGGATTTAGCGGTAACATGCGTCTCTCTCTTGTCTCTCTCTCTCCCTTCCCATTATAAATCCAATTGCATTGTATTGTCCCCCCCCCCCCCCTCTGTGTAACCTCAGCCTCTCTCGACCGTCTCAAGACACGGCTCAAGGCCAACCCCGATCTCCACCAGTACCTGCCCAAGGGGGGCATGGTGATTGAGGTATATGTACAGATATGAAGAGAGAAATGCATGTGTTTACGGAGAGATAGAAGGTCATTCTTATTGGGATCTGTGTATGTAAAAGAGAAAGTGTCAGGGCCTCTCTCTGGTTGTATGTGTCCTTGATGTATGAGGCTGTCTATTCTCTCTCTACCCACACTGACTCATCTAACCCCCAGCGTACCCAGGTTCCAGTTGCCCGCCCATTCCATACTTACGAGTACGGTACTCTCTTTCTCCCTTTCTCTCTCTCTCTTTTGCTCTCTCTCTTTATCTTTCTGTCTCTCTCTTTCTACCTTTCTCTCTCACTCTCTCTCTCTCTCTCTCTCTCTCTCTCTCTTTCTCTCTTTCAGCCATCGATATGTTAACTGTCTACGTTGTATGTATATTTCAGTCGAGGTTGCCATCTGATACCTCCCTCAAGAAGAGTCTGATGCACATTCTCCTCTGTCTCTATTGGCACATGTATATGTCTCACCATAGCTGTGTCAAGTATGGTGCCAACACTTGAGTCTCTCTCTCTCTCTGTCTATATGTCTATATATACATATGAATATATAACTTGAGTCTCTCTCTCTCTCTGTCTATATGTCTATATATACATATGAATATATATACATACATATACATATCTAACCTAGCTGTGTCAAGACTGGTGCCAACACTTGAGTCTCTCTGTCTCTCTGTCTATATGTCTATATATATATATATAATATCTATGTATATATACTTATATACATGTCTCACCATAGCTGTGTCAAGACTGGTGCCAACACATGCATGCTGCTAGGCTTCAGAGGGGCATGGCCTACGGCTGACCACGTGCCAGAGGCATCAACGGTGACAGTAGGTATGGCTATATAGTATATTATACATTATAGTACATACATACATGTATATACATATTAATATATGTGTACATGTACTGTTGGACACGCGATAGAGACATCAACTGTGACACTAGGCGTGTTGGTAGTGTTAGTGTATACATATAGGTATATCGGTCATGTGTCTTTCTGTTGGAATACACACATAATTGTGTGTCAGACGAGGTATATACATGGATATTGTGGTCATATTTGAAGACTTGGGGAGTTGTATGAAGTGTGAAATATTTGTGCAATTGTTTCTAATACCTGCCCCTTTGAATGGACTCTAGAGTGGCATTAGTGCATATTAATGAGTACTTTGCATGTTTATAGGATTCATACAGCATGTTACTGGACATTGGTGCTGGTTCTCACCCTCAGTGCAAGACTACCTCTATATATATATACACATGTGTACACCCTCACCATAGTACATGACGAGGCTGACGACTCTGCCCCCCCTAGGCTGGAGTCATCGACGCTGGACGTGCCGTACAGGGGCGTGGCATGCGGTATGTATATGTATTTGTTTACATTCATATATCTACATATATATACTCTGTGTGTCAACATTCACACAGTCTGCCCCCCCCCCCTCACAGAGATGATATATATGTATATCTATAACTATATACTCATCCCAGGTGTGTGCATGGGCGGCAAGGTGTATGTCTACGCCAGTGGAAGACCTGCAAAGTGCTGCGACGATGAGGTGGGCTACTCTTGATCTCTGTATTGATATCAGCGATATATAGATTTGGCCCTACACCCACCCTAGCTGTCTGACCTCGATGAGGCTGAGCAGACAGGGGATGCGAGCGAGTACAGGGAAGAGCAGTACGTGGAAAACTATGTATGTATGATATATGATATATGATGGATGATATAATACTATGCATGTATCATAGTAGATGCATATGTATGCTCTACGTGTACTGGGTGGGCACCAAAGATAGACGCCTATGATGCTATATACTGTGATTCTATATACTATGATGTTATACACTGTGCCTAGACTGAACGAATATTCAATTTTACACGTTAATGCACTGTCTAGTAGTTATTCTTCATGCAATATACGTTGACAGGCGACGCTTCTATTAGTATATCTATACTTACTATATATATATTATTAGCGCGCAGTGTTTGGATGCCGATATCGTATTGCATAAACCCACGTGTGTGGTATTCCTGTGACTCATAACATGTTGACTTAATACGCGTAGAGACACAAATATCACAGCGTATAACTGTTTAACGAGTATACATAGCACGCGTACTTACCTCAAGCCGTTGGGAAACCATGCCCGAGCCCGAGGGCCTTGCCTCCCCTGCCCTGCACGTATACTCCATGGCCACGGGAAAGTGGACAGACAGGATAGAGCTCGAGGTATATATATTGTGTATGTTGAATATAGGATACAGTAAATTTACTATATGTACTGTATATGTACTCAATGGCCACAGGGGAGTGGTGTGACAAGATAGAGCAGGAGGTATATAGATAGTGTATATGGAATGTAGTATCATATGGAACATCATATGGATCACCCCAAATATGCTACCCTCACTCCCAGGGCGACTCCCCCAGTGTCAGATACCCCAGGGGGATGGTGTCTGTGTCAGACACAGAGGTACTATATAGTATATATATAGTATCTATATATATGTATAGTATATTGTATATATAGGCATACATGGTATATTCCCCAGGGGCATGGTGGCTGTGTCAGACATGGAGGTATCCGAGAGAGATAATATATACATATACTGTCCCTTTCTATACATTGATATCTCTCCTTGTGTCTCTCACCTCTGTTCTTCCTGGTTATTGGCAAGTTCACTGTGTATAAATGGCATATAATTATGTCACCATTGCCTGTATATATAGTATTGACTGTACAGTGTACTCACTAGCCTAACTGTAGTTCCTCCTGGTAGCGGGCAAGTTCACTGTGTCCCAGTGGAAGCCCCTGCAGGCATGGATCTACAACACAGAGACAGGGACATGGAGGGTATGTAGAATATATATAAATACATATACATACATAAATATATATATGCATGGATGTACAACACAGAGACAGGGGCATGGAGGGTGAGACATGGTGAATATAGACTGTCAGTATGCATGGTGTTATAGTATATGTATGTATATGCATGGGTATTCCACACAGCGGCAGGGACGTGGAGTGAATGGTGCATGTATAGTAATTTTCATATATAAACATATATATATATATATACTATATCAGCAATGCCCATACTGTCAGTCCCATTTGTTCACTCACTCAGCGTGTGGCCAACCCGCCCCTTCCCCCTAGTCCAGACGACACACCCCATGACGACTATTACAGACACACCCTCTATGGCATGGGGGTGCAGGGAGGGTGAGTATATATATGTGTATACTTGTACATAGACATTGAAGGAGTGACTTTCACCCGCCAAAAGGGAAGGGCACTACTCTATACCCTCACAAATGACAATGTAGCTACTATGAACAAACGTGCTGAACTGCTGCCTTCCCCTAGCACTGTCCATCTACTGCGCATGGCAATTGTTAAATATGACACACAGTAATTACAGTAGATCGTATATATATGTACACTTACCCTAGCCCTGCTGGGTATGGCCGGGGATGAGACAGACAGACATACTATGCATATAGTACATATACTCACATATATATATATGGATACATCACTACTCTTATGCTAGCACTGTCCATCTGCTGGGTATGGCCGGGGACGAGACAGACACGTACCATGCCTCATACACAATGCCCACCTCGGAGAACACACAAGGTATGTATATCTCTCTATATATATATATACGGGAGTGGGTTTGTATTTATGAACATATACATACACCATGCCCCGTGCATACACTCACTGCCTATATGTGTATACGTGGATGTCGTATGTGTTACCGTAAGTGGATATGGCCCTCACCCCCCAGGCACGTGGACAGATCTCAGCACAGATGGCCTGAAGGGGTCATGCTACCAGGTGGGCATGTATATATACTCACATATATATATGTGTATGAGTGTGTCTATACTTGGTGCATGTATAGAGATGGCCTGAAGGGGTCATGCTACCAGGTATATATAGTATATTTATATATGTATATATATATATATATATGTATATTTGTATATACTAGGTGCATGTCTTTAGATGGCCTGAAGGGGTCATGCTACCAGGTGGGTATAGCATATATATATATATTCTTATATGTATGTGTGTGTATGGATATTCTGGGTGGGTGCATGACTTTTGATGGCTGCAAGGGGTCATGCTACCTGGTAGGTACATGTAGCACGTTCATACTGGTCAACACCATTAGTCTATATCCAATATATATAGCACACCCACATATGTATATTGGATATATACACTAGATTCAGTTTACAAATGGATCTTGTATCTGATCTAACCCCAGCCCATGGGCGATGGCCTTGCTCTGGCTGTCTGTGACTACAGCATAGCGGCATACGACTCGTGCAGGTATTGTGCTGTTGTGATATTGTGTGTCTATAGCCCAGTTGAACAGTGCCAAACCTCCCCTTCCCAAATGGAACAGGGTTTCCGTCTACCTATCTCTTTCTCCATATATATATATATAGAGAGAGAGAGAGAGATGTATGCGTATATATATACATCATCCTAACCCCTAGTGGCACTGTGGGCCCTGTCCTTGATGACATCTCTCTCCCTCTCTCTCTCTATATATACATACACATATATGTGTATTCCACTTACCCCTAGTGGCACTGTGGGCCCTGTCCTTGATGACCTCCCTGCTACTGAAGACGGACTCGGGTCCCACTATGCATCCTGTGAAGTCGGGGGTACGTTATGTGTATATATGTCGCTATTAATTGTTTCTTACATTATATATGTATATATATATATGTATATATACCCTCTATTTACTACTAACTGGTGTGTGATATGATACTATCCATCCCCCATCTTACCTCTTAGGTTGTGTTCTGCTCACTATGTCCTGGCACCGTGAGCTAGGGGGGAGGTACGTACACTCTGAATATGAAAATGTGTATACAATTAGCACACACTGAAGTATTTTGATATTGAGTCTTGGAGATGCAGGGATATATATATATATATAGGATAGGGTCAAGGATGGAAGCAGATATATATTAGTGTTCTATTTATCACTCACGTATTCACAGCAGCATTGACACCTCCGAAGTACCAGAAGGGTCTGTGGACACATGCTATCTGCTAGAGGTCGATGCAGATGAACTTAGACAGTGTTGTTGAGAGGTATACATATCTCGTGTATCCCTTTAGGTTACAGAGTAGCATAAGTCATAGAAGGCAGACGCTTTGGCATGTCACAGTATCTCTGTGGCTTGGGATAGAGCACAGAGAGCTCTCGAGGCGTTCAGGGTTGTATCCACAGTGTCCTCATTTTCCTGTCAGGAGACACCTTGCGAAACAACACGCTGTATCAATAGAATTCAAATATGAAGGAATAGCAACGATGCATATACATACATTCTTGGGACACTCTTCGAAGCATGATTCAGCCTGATGGACAACTTCCAGGAAGCGGACAAAAGTCTGACAGAGAGACTATGTTTCGTGGTGTACTATGAATATCAATGACACTCTACAGAGTCTTATGTTCCGGTTTCTGTCGAGTATGTGTGCACCCTAGACTAAGGTGTTTGTGACAATACTGTAGTCTTATGTTTGGTGCGTCTATAGTCTCAATTTGAGGATTTCACTTCTCATCATCAGAGGTGAGGAGATACCATCGGATTGAAGGCCTCACTTAAAGTGAAGGCTTCGATCAAGGTTCGCAGCGGCTGCTGTCCATTTGACACCTTCGGCTCTAACAGTCCAGAGCATAGGCACAATGAGGATAAGGTCATATCCGTGCATTTAACCATTATTCATGTGTCACGTGTTCCGAGTCATCTAACCAGTCAGGTTCTGGCCTCTCTTGGTTCTCCTGCCCCTTGACCTAGTATGTCTGGTACTCACATGTTTTGGCGTGTGGAGCCCTTCTCGGTCAGATACCTGTCATATCCTGGATATGGTAGGGATCATTGCCCTCTATATGGCCCCATCCTTCCTCTTCTTGCACTACTCGGAGAATGTGCAGACATTGACACCTACTCACCGTAACACGTCTACAATGAGGGGCTACGGTCGACTGGACAGAACAGATGTTGGAAGGGCTGCTGTGTGGTTAGTAGTGACTTGCATCACATTAACCCGTAGTGGAGTGATTGGTACATCAGGGTCTGTGGCTGCATCAATCGGCGTTCTGCTTCAAGTGACATCCTCTTTGACTGCACTGAAGACGCACTTCCGTTTGAGTAGGCTGTCTTTGCAGGTATATATGTATCTGATTCTCGGACTCATATGTGTACCTGCTACTTAGGATATCAGCTAACAGTCAGCTCTTTGCAACCATCACAATGCTTACATCTTGCGCAACCGGATTTGTAGTGACCTTGGTTTCTCTGCCAACAGCGGTACCATGGGTGCTTGCTCTTCACGGTTTCTTCCTCTTCAGTTTCTTTGCTCTTCCGTCACTCCCTGACCCACTGTCCTATGCAACGCTGTTACTCTTAAGAGACCCCGAGGTGTGGGACACACTGGCAAGAGAGGTGGGTAATTGAGAGTGAGAGGGGGTACCGCTGTAGTGATATGTATATCTACTCAATGGGGATTCGTACTCCATATACACTGGGGAACTCTGTCTCTATACATGTGTGTGGTACTTCAGCAAGGGTATACCTATTCTCATTTCAGAACTGTCAGACGTATGCGGGTCCATGGTCAGACGTGGGACGGTATATTAAGTGGGTACTGGGAAAGAATCCCGAACCGTTGCCATGTGAACCTTCTGAGGTAAGTCACTCGACATCACATCTAGATACGACGGGTACACTTCGTAAATATCGAACTTGGCGCCTAACCCCAGCTGCTGGTGCTAGTGCATAACGCAACAGGGTGGAAGACTCCTATGCAGCTGTACACACGCAGTGGTTGTGGTCTTACTCTCATGCTGCAGTGGTCTCGGTCAATAACGCCTGCTGCTTTCCTTCTACACGAGTTGTACCCACATCTGCCCAAGAAGCTGCGTTTGCGTGCCGCCCCTCTTCTTGTAAACGATAAGGGACTACATAGTCTCAGGTGATGAGTCTGGTTTCAGCATTGCCACTTCTGTAGCCAACTTTGTCATTCACTGTAACCCTCACAATCTCTAACGATAGGCTATGGGTTCTGGCTCACCAACCAGCTGGTACCTTTGAGACGCTTCATACCTTAACCCCACCCTCTGTGGTTCCCCTACCCTCCGGAATTGGAGCCTACAGGACTGCAGACACCCTAACTGCCGTACTAGGATACTTAGCAGTAGCACAGCCTGCGATGTATGATGCATGTCGTTTGTCTCAGTTCCACACAGTGTCTGGTTGTGTACTGTCCCACAAGCCCCGTGTAGCTCCAGCTCCAACGGACTTTGACACCAACCCGACACTGATTCCAGTCCCAATAACGGGGGACGTTGACCGTCAGCATTCATGCCCTCCTAAACTATCGAATAACAGACTGATTTGGCCCCCGGCTGCAATACCAAAGTTCCACCGTGTTGCAAAGTGCTTTCAGGTGCACTATATACATCACCCATAGACAAGCATTGGTCGCCACCCCTGTACGTGATCTCTATTGAGTCTTACTCACAGGCACCCTTTGTGCTTTTTCCCAAGGCGCAAACTATATTTGTCACAACAGACTGGTTTAGGTTGCTGAATCTGAAGTGTAAGGTACGAAAAATGTGTTTCAGCGAACTATTCTTTAAAGTGTTAGTCACTTTACTGAACCACGTTCTCGCCCCTCACCCAGCCACTGACGGCGCTCAAAGAGCACCGAGACACTATGGTAAGTGTGTTAATACGATTGGCTTGATAAGGGGACAGCGTTGTCACAATCGTATACACTCTAAACCATTGTCACTAATTGGCAGCTGTCTGACACGAGGACTTACGGTATTAGCGTACTTCGCACACTCTCTAAGACCGCATCAATTGGCTCTGAATATGCAGTAGGCCGGTTGCTATTCAGCAGACTTGATGGTAGTCAGGTACCTTACAAACATTCTTGTACCATTTACAACACTGACTGATATTCAGTATGTGGCACCTTGGAGCATAGTTCAGTCTGTTCAGAGTTGGGACAAGGACGGTATGCCACTAGTTGTAACAGGCACTGCAAACCTGTACTGGCATCGCGCCCACCTAGCATTGATGAGGGGCCGGGAACCGAAGCCTCCCATTCGAGAGGAGGCTTCCTTTGGACTTCTCAATCCCAGGGTTTCTACGGACATAGTGACCAGCCGAGTACCTCATCTTCCTCTCTGTCTATTCAGAAAGTCCATGACAATACCAACCAAAGCAGAGGTTGACACCTTCCTGTACTACTACAATTGGTGTCTGAAGGATCCTAGCAGAAGGTAATGTGATAAGATACAAATACCTCTTAGTCCATGGGTATATGGATTCATTGCAGGTGTATGCTTGATCAGTTCTGTGAGGACAGGACGTTTGACACCACCAGACTCGAGTTTATGTTCCATGACTGTTCAGCTCAGTCGATAGTTGGCCTCCATCTCTATATCAAGTCGGGACTCGATGCGTCAGGTGGGTGTTGAAATACTATCACACGTTTGCATTGTCTTTGGTCCAAGATGGCTGTATGTCCAACTCACAGGTGTGCCAAGAGAGGCTGTCGTGGCCTACATGCTGGCGCTTGACTCTGGAGTCTTCACACACGCTCCACTAGTACACACACCACACGCTCTTGCCACCTTACACCTGATGCACCACCTCATGCACAGTATCAGAGGCAGCCCCGGGGGACATGCATTCCTCCCAACACTCTTGGTACACTTCCAATACTACATACAAGTGTTCATCTCGTAAGATTTGTATCACTTCTGACCGTAGGCATCTCCTCTCCTAGCCGTATCAGTCAAGCACGGGTACGACTGCACTGCTTCAGAAAGGACATACACAAATGGACGAAACCATATTACGGGATGTCTCCACCGCTCATACAGCCAGAAAACACACACCCTTGGGTAAGCAAGTATCTTTGGCATTTGAGTTATTATATGAGTCACACCACTTCAGAAAGGGTAGACGTACACTGTTGGCAGAGTATTCATCATAGAATAGCAGAAATCGCAGCGTGGCAGACTGGAGTGTCAAAGCACTTGCACATGGGTCACCTAATATGGCACCTACACCGAGCAACAGATCCTACGGTAGTCTTCTCCCTTGCCGGAGACATCAAGGTAATGTATAATGTATGTATCGGTTACCCATTCCAGAGTCTGGAATCCAAACCAAGGATCTACCTTCAGGCGTTCTGTACCTGGTTTGAAACCCTTACTCCCGACGAAAGACACAAGTCAGTCCATTGTAGGAGGTTAGAGGTAAGATTAGTAATGTATATAATCCCATCAATTCATACATGTGAACGCTTGACATCTTACCTAACAGATGGAAGATGTCATGCCTAGCGCATTGGCAGTGGACCATTCTGTCATTGGCACGTTACAGATTCTCCTCTTACGTGGGTTGTCTGCTGTAGCATGCATGGGATCAGGCTCTGCAGCGGCTAAGAGAAGGTATATATATAGTTGCACCTTATATGGACAAGTATTTCAATGGGTTAGTTTGGGTCTCTGGTATTATACTACTGCCAGGAGACGTGAGGAACACGATCTGTTTGTCCACATTGAGACTGCAGCCAGCGGCCTCCCAGCTGACTCGTGGCCAGAGTCAGCCTGTCATGGCGAGATAGCACTCAAGACCATCTGCTACATCCCACTCCTCAAGGAGCTGATTAACCTAGCAGCACTGTTTGGAATGACCCACTTTGAGACACTGCTTAGACAGCTGCTGAAGGATGAAGGGGTGTAAATAGAGGAATAGTCCCTAAGGACCTATTTCACACGGAGTAGTATATGTACTAATGGGCACTTTGCCGGACACACACAATGACTTGTTGCCAGCTATTGGGCGGGGCCCACTGAGCCAATATGGATTCAGGTTCTCCATTTTCCACCTGATCTGATCCTACTCTACAGGCAGTCTTCAGCAGTAGTCCAAAGTTTGGACTCCAAACTGATTACTTGTCATCGGTCTCGTCGACAGTAACTGTTGACCCAACCACACTGTAACCTACGTGTCACTGTAGACACCCTGTCACAGAAGGACTGTTGATACCCATACCAGACATGCCCCACATCCTATGTCTCTCTCTCTATTCCAGTCACATACATGTCTGAAATCTTGGTAACGGGGATTTGTGCCCTGACCGGTAAGAGTCGACTGCCTAAGAGGGTAATATCAGCTGTCTCCTACTCATTTAAGGTGCTGCGGAAGGGGATGTACGCCTCTTCCTCCCCCTTCTCCTCATTCCCTTTGTCGCCTTCTGGCTGCCATACATTAGCCATCCAAGGTGATATGGAATATGGTAGTACAGTACCACTCACAACACGTGTTATGTCTTGTGTTCTGATGACGGGATGTATGCACAAAATCTATACCCTGCTTATGAAAGGATCCGCACTGCCTACGGTCTGTTCTTCGGCATCCTTGCCGGCAGCTTCTCCTACCGCACCAGCTACATCTGGACCCTGCTCTCCCAGGTCATAACATGGGTCATCCTCAGGATCCCATTCAAGAACAAGGTGAGAGAGACTGAGTACGGGATATGGAATATAATACTAACTGTACAGACTCTTCATTCAGTCTCTCCCCACACACTCTAGATCTCACACCTTAGGGGTTGCCAGTTCTGCTCTTTAACATTGCATTCCTGGGAACATTCACAACCATGAGGTATGGGTGGAGAGAGAGACGGAATCCTAACATCATTACTAGGAAAACATGACTAGGTCTGGTATAGTACCATCTGCTAACTCAGGTACTACTTTACACCCACTTTCCATGGGTTGGTCCAGTCTGACCACTGGCTGGGTATGCAGATGATCATGTTCCTCGGAATGACAAGCGGTACGAGACACCATCTCTATGTATTTTATCATCCCCCCTCACCCCCTGTTGGCTTTGACTGCCACGACTCCGGCTCCAAGCCCCCTGGTCTTTTTGAGTTCCTGGCCTTTGCCAACTGGTTCACTCACATCCTGGTACGTATATATTTGTTGACCCACTCACATTTTGTGGATATAGTGTAAGTCACAGCCTATCACTCACCTCAGGTCGGTCCCTTTGTCCCCTTCAAAGAGTGGAGAAAGTTCATCCACACCTCAGGCAGCCCTACCGGGACACTGAGGTATATACACGTATACATTCCCAAACATTATTCGTTTCAAACAATGAACTTCACCCTACGTTTATAACATAGATAGGCCAATTGACCCCAGACGCATTTGGAATGTAATCAAGTACTACCTCTGGAGCATCGGGTCCCTTGCTGTCTACACGGTGTGGACAGCACCAGGTACAGTAATTTTGAATGACTTGGTTGCATTATGTATTGAATGTGTGAATCAAGCCCCTAACACAAGGTACATTCGGCATCGACGCTGACGGATCCTTCTATGACATGCTTATGGAGGAGGATAGGTTCAAGGTGCACCCTCTGCTATGTTATGCAAAGAATATCCTTGACAGCCTCTAACCCCTTACAATAGGACACTCCACTATACAGTCGCCTTCTCCTTTTGATTATGGGAGCAGTCGCCCTGAGGCACAGATACTATCTCTGTTGGGACGCAACACATGCTTCACTTGTGGCTTCAGGTATAGTGTTCACC
The DNA here is from genome assembly GCA_003568945.1 of Kipferlia bialata. NCBI lineage: Eukaryota > Fornicata > Kipferlia > Kipferlia bialata. Next base: position 15,550 of record BDIP01000294.1, read on the forward strand.
AATAGTGCATCTATTCTTGACTGATGAACGGAATTTATACATTCTGACTCTCAGCGGAGGCCTGGGATGCAGAGAAGGGAGACTACACTCGGTGGCTTAACATCCGGTACGTCTACCATAACCACTGTTACTAGTACATGCCGAATATCTCTATAACAGTCTCACCCCAGGGTCTCCAAGGTTGAGCTTGCTCCAAACCTGTCACAGCTTACTAGGTAGAGAATATGTATATTCTGGTTATATATACTGGTATATACAGTGTCACTATGGACGACCTGATAGCCTCACCCAACTATCCCCCACTCATTTAAGGTACTGGAACGCCGGTACCTCCTACTGGCTGGCCACCTACATCTACAAGAGGTCCTTCAACTGGATGAAGAGCAAGGGGGTTAAGGCCGGTCCCGCCAAGGTAGCCGCAGGATAAATACCCATTCATATACATAATGTACACACATTCTGTGAATCCCACACGCCAGACCCTCGCTGTTCTGATTACCGATGTCGTGTCTGCTCTCTGGCACGGACCCTACCCATCCTTCATGTGCTTCTTTGTGTTCTGTGCTATCCTCACCTTCGCCAACAGGGCCACCGCTAAGGGTAAGAGTATCACATATATTGTCCCTTAGTACCCTATTTCCTTTCAGATTTACAGTCTCACCTCCAGTCTGCCAGGCCACACTCTGGACCCTCTATCACTCTGGTTCTAGATCAACAGTCAGACTTGGATGGGTACTGAGCAAGGGGTACTACGTGTGCGGGGTGTTGTGTGTACATATAGGTATGTATATGAGAACGCAACAACACATGTTCTAATATGTCAATAGTATGACTATATATATTCCCTGAGTCTAGGCATGGACCACATGGCTGGTCTCTTCTGTTACCACGATGTCCACCTCTGGATCCGCACTCTCTCCTTTGTGAAGTTTGTCCCAGTGTGGCTACTGGCCACTACTGTGCCTGTGACACTGATTGGTAAGGTGCCAGTTGTGAAGCGTATCGTGACGTCCCACCAGGCATACTTGAAGACTGAGAGAGAGACTAAGCTAGCTAAGGTGGAGACTGAGCCCAATGCCCCTAGTGTGTCAGACTCTGCTGTGTCACAGGTGGAGGGGGTTAAGGCAAAGGTGGAGTAAGGGTCGGTTTTCGAGTTCCCGTTCATGTTTGATACGAGAAACGAAGTCAATAGACCAATTGATTCTCTGAGTTAGCTTGGGGCCCACAACTTCTGGGACTCATATTCCTGTCCAGTCAGTGAGGTGTGTGTCAGGGATAGAAAGCAACATTTATATTATACTGTATACATTTACATTATACTGTCAGGACTAGAGATGGCGTCAGGCTATCCTGTCTGAGTGGTCCTCCCATTATCACCCCTTACAGAATCAACACCCACTAATGCTCTCCCACCGTCGTCTTGCAGTTGTCTCGACTGTGGTGTTCATTGCCATGCTTCTAGCGAATGGCCCTCTCGGGGGTAACATCGGAAGTGTCTCTAACAAGTACGTACTCTCTGTCACTGTTTGACTGTACCAGTGTTATCCTCGATGGTCGTATTGAACATGTCTTGGAGAGAACCACTCACTCTAGATACAACCTCTGTATCACCCCTCCTGCATACGCATTCTCCATCTGGGGTCTAATCTACCTGGGCCTCATTGGGTTTATTGTCATGCTCTATGTCCTGCCCCCTGCTAGAAAGCAAAAGACACACCAACTGTTTTGGGTAGGGTGTCTGTCAGACTGTAACGGCTTTCGTCTCTAATATGAATCATGTTTCGAGATAGCGTAGCTCACTATTAGGTCTCATGCTTCCTGAACGCTGCGTGGATAGTAGCCTTCACCCATGAGTGGCTGTATTGGCAGGCAGTAGTAATTGTCTCAATGACAGCATCCCTCATAGCCCTCTACACCCAGGTACCGGTTTTTAATCATTGCATTGTCCTTATAGGTCTCACACACCAGGTCATTGGACTTTTGAACAGTCCATGTACCTAGTGCTCATTCTAACCATCAGTTGAACAACCACTGGCTTGTCCGTAGCTCCATTGCCCTATACCTTGGGTGGCTGCTGGCTGCATCTACCCTTGGCGTCAGCATAGTGTACAAGTACAGGCTTAGCCAGTTCACAGATGACTCCGAGGTCAGGATGATTGATATACTGATAATTGTTGGACTTCCAGCTGTTAATGATGCATGTCTATTCCATACACTGTGTTGTAAAACTTACACAACAGAGTGTCAAACCTAGTGTGAATAGTACTCAACCGTCTCACCACAGCACCAGTTATACTATGCCATGACCCTTTCTGCCCTTACAACTGCTGTTGGAGTCGTGTCTTACAACCTTCAGAGCTGGTTACTTCCTCTCCCTGTGGTCTGGGCTCTGATCGGTGCGTTAGAGTAGTAGCCATGTAAAGGTCTATTGAAACCCGTTGTCTTACTCAGGTATAGTAGTCAAGAACTATGGTCACAAGGAGACGACCCCTGTCTTCTTGACGTCAATAGTGGCAGGAGTTGGGCTGGTTGTATGGGCCGTCTCACTTTGCGGTGTTGGGCCCCTGGCTACCCGGGCAAAGGATCATTAACCCCCGAAAAGCTATAGAATATATATATCGGTTTACACCTGCCGCTCTACAAATGTAAGGGCCACGGTGCTATTCACTTGTTTAGGATGTGTACCCATGCTTACTCAGTTTTACTATTATGAAGTGGTATTGTATTTGTCATACAACATAATTTGCTAGTGGGAGTGAGATTTGGGGCTGTACATTGAAACGCATGTCCGTTCTAGTAATAGGAGAATGAAGTTGGCACACCTTATCTCACTGTTGACTCTTCCAAAGATTCCTTCCCAAAAGATATCCTATCGCTCTTGGTCAATTGTAGCTGGTACCTCTCTTCACCTCAGACCGCAATGCATATGCTGCTGTCTGACTACAGAACCGGTATAGGAAGTGCACGCCTTGCGCAGGGCACTGCCCTGGTCTTGGTATTCCTGTGCTCTCTCTTTGCAGTGTGCGCTGCCTCTGTCGCCGACATTGGTGGTGCAGAGCCGTACGTGGTTTCAGAGACTCTAGCAGTCGATGCTACCCACTCTGTCTTCAGTGGCACTCACAGTTACTATGAGTGGCCTCTTGACTCTCTATGTGACACTGAGTGTGACCTCTTGCTACATATACGGGACTCCCTAGATGTGGCAATGCCTCTCTCTACTGTCCAGCTCCAGTATTCCACTGACTACTGGGGTACTTTAGAAGAGACTGCTGTATGTGTATACATCTCTGCTGACACATACCGGTGTTCAGTACCCTCATGTGTCTCCCCTCTGGGTGGCACTGATTCGCTGGGTGTGAGGATGAAGGTGGGTCAACAGTATACTGTTTAGTGGCCTCTCAACAGTAGCCCTTGGGGAGGGCGACTGTATAGTGGTGCCACTGTATTATGTCTACAGGACTACATTTTCTTTACAGAAGTTTACTGTAGACACCCTATAACTGGGATTCTCACCAACCAGGTCGACGGTGTGTCCTATAGGGAGACCGAGACACTGTTAGGCACTCCTATCAGTGCAGGTTCCCGTTTGGAGTCTCCTACTCTAAAGACAGTTGAGCCTGCCTTCCATCAGGACGGCCCTGCCACCGTAGACGTGTTAGATGCCAACGTCGTTATGGATGGAGTCTCTACGAAGGAAACCACCTTCTGCTATTTCGACTCTCTACACCCCGGGTGGCCTCATGCTATGCCAATCAACACTGAGTGGGACCTGTTCTTTCATGTCAGAGACTCGTCCAACGAGGCGGATGAGTCTGCTCACGTGTGCCAGGTGCTGACCAATGACAACTGGGCCACTAACTACACGGGGTCGTCCGGCCTGCCTCACCTGTCTGGCGACACATACCTGTATGAAGTCAAGTCCTACTACTCCAGGTTCTCCCTGCCTGGAACCACTCTCCTCAAGATGAAGGTAAGAATCATGGATTTCTCAGGTGTAATGCTTATACAGTGTGTGACTATATGAATCTCTTCTGAACCACCAGCACTATATACATGGTGTATGGCTTGACACCACATACTCCATCTAATCCCCAGATAGACGGTACTGTCATTGATGCAACAGAGACTGCTGTCAACATGATTGACCCTGACGACGCCTACTCAGACGGTACCAACACTCGTACCTACATAGAGGCAGTAACCGTGGTCGCTGGGACTGATGCTACACTATCAGTGCATGTCACCGACTATTATGGGAACGCAATCTTTGACGCCTCACCTGTTGTGGTTATAGTGACAGCGGGTCCATCCATAGACGGTCCCTTCACTCTCACTCACGTCTCATCAGGTGAGTACACGGGGACCTCGGTGACACCGGATTTCTCACTGGTTGGCTCCTACTCTCTTCGTCTTTCTGTCGACGGAGTCACTCTGAGTGCTACAGAGACACTTACTGTGACACATGGTCCAGTAGACGACAGCGAGAGCACCATCAGTTCCTATGGTTCCACACACAATCCTGACGGTGTACTCGACATTGAGGTGTGTCTCAAGGACTCCTTTGGCAACGTCATTGCTGAAGAGACTGGAGTTGCCGTCAACGTGTATGATGCAACCGACACTCTTGTAGCTGGTGTCGCTCTCTCTTGGGTAGATGTCGATTCAGAGTATAGCGTTTCCACCAGTGCCCTCACTGAGACAGGAACATACTCTATTACGGTAACTGTAGATACTGTCGAGTACCCTACCCTTGACACTGCCCTCAGTGTGGGTCATGGTGCCGCCCAAGACGGGTCCAACTCCACCATATCCACTACTTCCGACCTCACCCTCACCATCGCCAAGGAGGACTTGACACTGACAGCTGACATCGCAGACCAGTTCAACAACCCTGTGACAAGTGGGGTGGCATCTGTGGAGGTCACTCACTCCGACCCTGGCTATGTTGGCATCTCTTCTATTGAACTGTCACACGATGGTGCCGGGCACTACACCACCGCCCTTAGTGCACGTGATCTAGGGGATGTGATTGATTCTCCAGGGGATTACACGCTTACACTCAAGGTGGATGGTATAGTACTCAGCAACACAGCCGTTAACATGTTTGTGGTGGACAAAGAGACCTTTTGGCCCCCATTCAGCTACTACGAGTCGGCCGACAGCTGTTGGCCGAACAGCGTAGTGAAAGGCACTGATTGGAATCTCGACATGTGGCCCAAAAACACAGAGAACACAAAGATGGCTGGTGGAACCGAGATCTACCTTGCAGTCTCCTCTGACCCTGCATTTGGCACATACAACTCCTACTCAACCACAGAGGAGGTGAAAGATGCGGAGTTTAGGTGCGCAATCGAAGGCGTATGGCCGGAGTTCGCCTCCTCTGGTGTCGTTTATCTGGCCTTTGAGGTATGTGTATGTGTTCTCATTGTATTATGTTTGACCAACTCTTCTAGTATTTGTGATACGTATAGGTCCTGGTCTCTGACTCTAGGTGATAGACAGGGACGGTGTCCTAACCCTGTACACGGAGACTGCAGTGACCCTCACTGTCTATGATACTACCCCTTGCTACTCCTACTTTGACTCCCTAGAGGAAGGCTGGCCAAACACACTTCCGATAAGCACCAACTGGCAGATAATCTTCCACGTACGTGACTTGTCTGATGTAGCAATGGAGTCAGCAAGTGTGAGATACGTTGTGTCGATTGACTCATGGGCGACACAAGAGATCGGTTCTGTTGACCTGACCCACGTATCCGATGACACTTACTCAATGGACGTTTTGGATAGCGACCCCCTTTTCTCCACTCCTGGCCCGGTACAACTGAAAATGCAGGTTTGTATTCCACTAGAAGAAACTCCTATGTGATTGCTACCTAGCCAACCTTCTCACTATCAGATCGACGGAGTTATCAACGACTACACTGAGACTGTAGTTACACTCATAGACCCCACTGATCCCTTCTCAGATGGCACTGCAACTCGCACCCATGTAAATGCCGCCTCTCTTGCGGCATGTGAGGCTGGTAGTATCTCAGTGCTTGTCACAGACTACTACGGAAACCCAATCACCGATGCTGTGTCTGTCGTGGTAACAGTGGAGGAGGGTCCTGCTGCCTACGGTCCGTACACTGTCTCACATTCCAGCGTCGGAACTTACTCTGTAGCAACAATTTCCTCAGAGTTTGTGGAGATTGGTGTCTACCACGTGAGTCTATCTGTGAATGGGTGTGAGATGACCGGGGCTGACTCCACAATCACAGTTAGCGGTCAGGTGTCAGTCACGAACAGTTCCATTGATTCCTTTGCTGCGTCACATAATCCTGATGATGTTCTCGATGTCGTCGTTACTCTCCACGACGCATGTGATAACGCCATTGCAGACCTGACAGGGGTGACTGGCAAAGTGTATGACACGAGCCTCAACTATCAGAGCTCACTAGTGTTGGTGTGGGTTGAATCAGAGTCTCAATACCAGTGTGCCTCAAGTAGTGTCACCACTACAGGGGATTACATTGTAGCCGTTTCTGTTGATGGAAGTGACTACATGTCCCTCTCTGCATCACTAACAATTGGTACCGGAGCTGCTCACGATGGTGCCAATTCCATAATTGTGTGTTCTTCTCTGGCATCTCAGACAGCGAATGAGCCTCTGACACTAACCGCCGACCTAGGCGACCAGTTCAACAATCCAGTGACAAGCGGTGTGATCTCTATTGAAGTCACCACTGGTGTGGGTGGGTACACTGGTCCTGCATCCATTGCAATGACACACACCGCTGCTGGACAATACACTACAACCCTCGATGCCCCAACACTGGGTAGTGAGTTCACACTGACGGGTGACTACACGCTGACACTCAAGGCGGATGGGGTTGT
>BDIP01000295.1:6256-22346 GCA_003568945.1 Kipferlia bialata
TGTTCATGCCATTGGCCCATCTGACATTAAGGGTGTAGAGGGGGGGAGAGAGAGATTATATACCATTGATCTGACTATCTCATAAACACATACATATATACCTCTCTATCAAGGTCACCCCTCTGTGGCAGGCCGCCAAGAGGGCCAGTGTCTCATCAACCAACACATCAAGGGTCAACTTACGGCTGAATATAAGGGGCTAGAGAGATAGAGAGAGAGAGAGAGAGAGACCACTAGATGACGTCTACTCACCTATCTCTTGGCCGCAAGAACCCAGCGTATCCACAAGGATATGCCTCCTCTGCGTTGTGTCCATCACCCTCTCCCTCTCTCTCCCTCTCTCCCCCATAGGCTGATGCACTGGTGTAGGGACAGGGGCCAAGGTCGGCAACAGGGGCCTGTAATTAGTATATAGATACAAATATGGGAAGGGGGAGAGAGAGAGAGAGAGAGATGCACTGGTGTAGGGACAGGGGCCAAGGTCAGCGACAGGAGCCTGAAATATGAGAAGATATACGAGTATATATATATATAGAGAGAGAGAGAGAGAGAGAGGCACTGGTATATGGTCAGCGACGGGGGCCTAGGGTAAGACAGGGGGGGTGAGAGAGGGTATATGGGCAGAGAACAATATTGAGTGTATTGAGTATATACCTGCTCTGTAGCCCACATTGAATACATAGTATATAGTATATATAGTATATACTATATAAAGTCAGTGTATATATACCTGCTCTAGAGGCTTTAGGAAGCATGTCCCTGCATCTCTATCCATATATGTGCGTACTACACAACATACTGTGTGTACTACACAACATACATATACACATATACATACAGAGTAAATACCTGCTCTATAGCCCTTAGGAAGCATGTCCCTGCATCTCTCTCTATATACACGATATCTCTCTCTCTCTATATACAACGATACCGCTATCTATATATACATACACATACATACCTGCTCTATAGCCCTTAGGAAGCATGTCCCTACTTCTCTCTCTATATACACGATATCTCTCTCTCTATATATACAACGATACCGCTCCCTATATATACTGTGACAATAATGATACCTGCTCTATAGCCCTTAGGAAGCATGTCCCTGCATGTATATAAATACCATCATTATATATATATGTACTGTGTGTACTATATACACATATATATATGTAGTATACATACCTGCTCTATAGCCCTTAGGAAGCATGTCCCTGCCTCAATATATATACCACCTCTATACATACATGTACTCTGTGTAGTATATACACACACATATATATATAGTGTATATGCTAACCTGCTCTATAGCCCTTAGGAAGCATGTCCCTGCATCTCCACTGGCCTCATCCATCAGGAGGGGGAGGATGGGGAGGCCTGGTGTTGGCAAGCTAAATAGTCATACATATATATGTATAGAGATAGAGAGAGAGAGAGAGAGACCTCATCCATCAGGAGGGGGAGGATGGGGAGGCCTGGTATTAGATATATACAGATATAGAGAGAGAGAGATAGAGAGAGAGAGAGAGAGAGACTGGCCTCATCCATCAGGATGGGGAGGCCTAGTGTTAGGAACACATAGAGAGAGAGAGAGAGAGAGAGAGAGAGACCTCATCCATCAGGAGGGGCAGGATGGGGAGGCCTGGTATTAGCAAGAGAGGAAGAAAGAGAGAGTGTTTGCTGGTGACGAATATCTAAATTCTTTTCCTTTCTCTCTCTTCACACGTATAGTTCTGTTTGACACCACTATACCTGTGTTGGAAACGTATGATACCAGCATCCCTCCAGAGCACACATCATAATATACACACACACTCTCTCTCTATTATATATATATATATGTATATATATATACATATATTCTATACCTGTATTGGCAACATATGTCACTAGCATGCCCCCAGAGCACAGCATGGTGTCAGTGACCTCTCTAGAGGAGCAGCAGGATCTATCTGAATGGTGAGAGAGACCAAGAACAACAGTGAACACCATCATATATCAAGTATGAAACGTAATCGATGGGAATATCGCCATGCATACCTATCAACTCCTCTACTCTCTGCATCAGCTTGTAAAAGTCCCTCTGGTCAGGGAACTCCACACCTGGGATCAATTGATTGATGAGAGAGAATTGATTGATTGATCGTTCAGCAATTGATTTCTTACCTTGACGCAGATACTCCAAGTGGTGCTTGTTGGCCTTCTCGACACTCTCCCTCTGCTCTCTCTCTCTCTCCCCATCTCTCTCCTTATCTCCCTCAGTGTCTGATATCACACATCTCAAGTGGGAGAGAGCACTACAACGCTTGTGCACCATACTGATATTAGGGGTGTAGAGAGAAAGACAGAGAATCAATGACACATAAAGAAAGTAGTATTGGGGTCAAGAAGAACGTATTGAGAGAGAGAGAGTACGTACCGCACAACGTGTCCGTGCCACTTGGCAAGGGTGAGTAGTTGATCCTGCATCAGAGATGCCTGGGACGCCTTCTGGGTCTTGATGGCCTGACATAAGGGGGTAGGGGAAGAGAAATTCATTTTTGCTTAGAGTGCATGTATATGTATATACCTCCACTCTCTCTGGTAACTTGGCCAGTAACCCTGCTATGCGTGCTAGAGAGAGGTGGGTGTCTACAGGGACGGGGCAGCCTGGGGGGGGTAAGGCTATATGGACAGGGAGACGAAGAGGGGCTATACCTGTGCTAGTAGCTGCAGAGAAGCCATTGTGGTAAGGAAATTTCTCCAAATTCTCCAAATAGAGAGGGAGGGAGAGAGGTGGGTGTAAATACCTGCTGAGAGCATAGCCGTGCCATACTCCTCCAGTCTGTCTAGGCACTGCCTCCAGTGCTTGATATATACATACATACACATACACACACATATATATATAGTACTATCTTACCTGCTGAAAGCATAGCCGTGCCATACTCTTCGAGTCTATCCAGACACTGCCTCCAGTGCTTGACCTGTCTCAGGAGGGTGGTCAGAGAGGACTCAGCGTCAGGGGAGGCCACAGCAGAGCTAAGGAGCTTGGGTAAGACTAGTGTATACACTTATATATGTGAGAGAGAGAGAGAGAGGGTGGTCAGGGGAGGCAACGGCAGAGCTAAGGAGCTTCTGTAAGAGGGATGAAAGAAGAGATAGAGAAGGAGAGAGAGAGAGAGGCTACAGCAGAGCGAACAAGCCTCTGAAAGAGGTACGCAGAGGTGTAATAAATGGGCACAGAAAGAGTCAGGTATATAAGTACCTTAGTTATGCAGTCCACCCCACTCTGCATGACAGACACACCGGCACATAGTCTTTAAGACTCTCTCTTTACATAGTACAGTATGTGTATACTACTTGTACATATATAATATATATATGAGTACGTTCACTGTATATATACCTTTGTAATGCATTCGACTCCTGACTTCATGACAGACACACCGGCACATGGCATATATTCTATGTGTATAATATATATATATATATCATACACACCATATACCTTAATTATGCAGTCCACCCCACTCTGCATGACATACACACCGGCACACAGGATGGACACATGGGTGTCATGGAAGATGGATATACCCTTCTCCAGTCTAGGGATAAGAATAGGTAGAGAGAGAGAGAGAGAGATACATGGGTGTCATGGAAGGTGGAGAGGGCAGTGTCAAGCCTTATACCTGAGAGGGAGGGAGGAAGGGGGGGGGGGAGAGAGAGAGAGTGACACACAGAGAGAGAGACACATCCAACCTGACATAAGATGGAAGGAGTGTTGTCCAACACAAGAGAGGGGGAGTTACCTAGCCTGGAGAGCCTGCTTAGAGCCCTTGAGGTGTGACACAGCCCCTCCATAGTATGCACCCTCTGTTTATATATAATTATATATACCTGTCCTGTAGTGCCAACTTAGAGCTCTTCAGATGCGATACAGCCCCCCCATAGTATGCACTGTCAGGCAGGGTCAGGTTGAATGATGCATGGTCAGTCAGAAGGGCATACTCAAGGGTGACGACATCAACCTAGAGTAAGGCGGAGAGAAAGAGAGAGATATATATACCTTGACACACTCCAGCAGGCCAAGGGGTGGTGCTACACGCAAAAGAGAATATTACAAATATATATATACACACACACATATACCTTGACACACTCTAATAGGCCAAGTGGTGCCACAGGGCACAGACCAGCACCCTTACTACTCTGCTCCACAGTGCCGGTTGCACTGGACAGGTCAGTACCCGAGCCTGCCCTACTGGCAGACCCACTGGGACATATATAGGTAGCATCAAGCTCCTCAATGCTAGATAGGAGGTTGGCATAGGATGTGTGCCCAGTGTGTGTCTGTAGGGCATCTTCGTCAAGGGAGAGAGGCTGGGACAGGTGGCTCCTACAGGTGAGACGTTACTAACAGTCCAAGTTAGAGATAGACAGAGAGAGATGTACAAGTACCTGATGAGTCCGGACAGGGCCCCGTTGACCCTGAGTACGTGGTAGAACCTCTCTCTCTCAAGTGATACTGGAGTGAACAAAATTATTAAGAATAATGATTTCAAATAGATAATAAATAAATAATAATAATAATAATAGTAATAATAAATAAAACAATTATTAAGGGTGTTGCCAGAGAGAGAGAATAGTAAAACGTGAGAATGGGTAGACTTTGGTAGAATCTCTCTCTCTCAAGAGACACTGATTAGTCAGTATACGGAGTATAAGGAGTATAAGCATAAGTAGAGAAATGTAGAAAGAGAGAGAAGAGAGAGAGACACTATATGGTAGAAGGTGCACTGAGGTTGCAGACAGATTGAGAAGCGACTCTCTTCAAGAGAGAGAGAGTAGTATACTGGTACCTAGAGTACTGCTCTCGTCATATGTCTCAACATGTTCTAAAGAAGCTTGAGACGCTTGAGACGTTCCAGACGCTGCAGGGGTCCAAGAGCTGAAGTGGTAAGTACCAAATTGAATGCCCACAAAGGATAGTACGATACATGTATGATTATGCACATACATGTACCTGATAATGCGGTGCATAGACACCAGACCCCTAGCTCTAGAGATGGAGCCCACTCTCTCCCCCTCTCCCTCCTCTACACCCTTATCCTCTTCGTCTACACCCTCAATGGGGAAGTCAAACACTGGGTGCCTGAGAGCAGCACCAGACTGATAGCCCCACACACCCTCTCCCTCTCCCTCTTCCCCTGTTGATAGAGGGAGAGAGAGAGTAGGGGAAGTGATGTACCGCGAGGGACTCAGGTCCACAAACATCTCTCTCCAGGACTCAGAGTAGAGGATACCCGCAGTGGCTGATATAAGGGTCTACAGAGAGAGAGAGAGAGAGAAAGAGAAGGGCCAGAGTAGAGGATACCCGCAGTGGCTGATATAAGGATGTAGAGAGATAGAGAGAGATAGAGAGAGATGGATACCTAGAGCACAGTGAGTCATGGAGACCAGAGTGGAGCGTAGTCTCTCTCTCTCTAGACCCTCAATACCGTCTAGTGTCTCTCTAAGTGCTGTTCCTACCACCCTCTCCAGCATGTCAGTCATAGCAGTACATACATCTGCGAGTTAGTAACGCGAGTTAGTAACAATAACCAATTGAATAGATGTACATATCAGCCTCTCCAGCATATCAGTCATAGCAGTGCACACGTCTGAGGGTTAGTACTAAAGTATACTTGGAACAGCATACAGAATATCAATGACAGTAATTCCTATTAGTACTGCAGTGCCCTCATCTGGAATTAAATATATATCTTCAGTATTATGAATACATATGTGTAAACTGTAGTTGTTACCTTGGTTGGCTGCCATCGAGGCCTCAACAGTGGCCTCTCTCACAGTTCCATCATCCACAGTGACATCAGAGAGAGATGGCACATCAGAGCCATCGAATGCCTGTCAATTAGTGACTATTACAGTATATAGTGTATTACTATAGCCATGATTATAACTACTTCAATACACACATATACATTCAAAGATACATACCTCTATGGCCGCTATCAGTGCCTCTGGGTGGATGACTGAGGTGTTGTTACTATCTTACTATTCTAGTACTACTATATACATATGTAATACGCTATTAACTATACTCATACCTCAATAGCCGCTATGAGTGCCTCTGGGTGGATGACTGATGTGTTGGGTGTGACAAGCAGACACACACTGGGGGTGAGAGGCTAAATGGAGATATATAGCATATGTAGAAATTACTATATATGTGTATCACTAGTACACTGTATACAGCACACGCAGTGACAAGGAGGTGAGACGCTGAGACGGTGAGACGCTAACACGCTGACACACTCTCTAGACACGCCGACACAACCACAATATTCACTCTTGTGCTCTACAATACATACCTGACGACGTACACTATCCCTAAACATCGTACATTCAGATATTATATATATACATATATATATACCTGACGACGTCTGCCAGTGTCGCCTGGAATTCCAGTACCCTAGGCCCCAGGTCACGGTCCAGGACCATGAGGTGGTCCTCTAGCCANNNGTACCCTAGGCCCCAGGTCACGGTCCAGGACCATGAGGTGGTCCTCTAGCCACCTGAGGGTAAGAGAGGATACACATATACATATATATATATATATATATATATACAGACCGAGAGAGAGAGAGAGAGGTCCAGGACCATGACGTGGTCCTCTAGCCACCTGAGTGTAAGCAAGGAAAGGATATATGAACACATATGAATATATGAATCCAGATATTGACGTAGATATGAGAGACAGAGAGAGAGAGAGAGAGAGGTCCAGGACCATGTGGTTGTCCTCAAGCCACCCGAGGGTAAGTCGCTTTCTCCCTTCTCAATGTCTGCCCAGGGATCGCATAGTAATATACTACGGTTGATGGCTAAATACACCCACCTTGCTCTTCTCTCAAACAGTCTCTCTTTCCTAGATCCTCCATACATATAGCTATACATATACACTCATATAATACACCCACCTTGCCCTTCTCTCAAACTCATCTGCTCCAATGCGAGTCTCATAGGCATCCTGACAATAAGGGTGTAGGGAGGGGGAGAGGATATTAAGGGTGTAGGGAGAGAGAGAGAGATAGAGAGAGTACATGTTAATACACTATACCTGTGGACTCTGGCAGAGCACCTTGTCGGCCCTTGACCTGACAGCCACATAGCCACCCTGAGAATAAGGGTGAAGAGGGACAGAAAGGGTGTTACAAGAGAGTCCAAGGAATCACCGATACTCAAACAATACTATAATTGCTACATATATACATATACACAATACCGATATATATAGAGATGTCGATATATACTATGTTACCTTCAACTCCTTGATGACATCCTGGTCCAGTATGACCATGCCAGGGGTGGACTCTCCATACACAGTGGCCTGGAATGAGGGTGTAGAGGGAGAGAGAGAATATGTGTGTGTGTGTATAGCTCTGACAGCCCTGATACTCTCTCTATGATGAGTCTCTCCCTCTCTCTCGATAGTATATATATACTCTCTCTATAGTATATGTACTGTACTATACCTCTGATAGTCTTGACACCCTCTCTATGATGAGCCTCTCTCTCTCCTGACTCTCTGTCTCAGCAGGCAGGTCACGACACACACCGCCATCCTTGGTGACAACCTGGGCTTTAGGGGTGTAGAGGAAGAGAGAGAGAGAGACATCCTTGGTGACAACCTGGGTATTAGGGGTGTAGAGGGAGAGAGAGAGAGACATCCTTGGTGACAACCTGGGTATTAAGGGTGTAGGAGGAGAGAGAGAGACAGAGAGCGAGAGACCCCCTTATCGGAGGAGGGGGGTATACATACACATACAAACCTTGCATCTGGCCGAGTCCTCCTTGGCACTGGAGGCACCCAGAAGGGCCATATTCCTAGGCATTAGTGTTAGTACATATAAAGGGTATTGTTGTATACATATACCTGCTCATCTGGGCCCTGTCTGCCTTGGTCTTGACTGTCCTCTCGGCACTATATATATATATATATACATAGTATATAGTATATACATATATACACTGTATACCTACTCATCTGGGCCCTCTCTGCCTTGGTCTTGACTGTCCTCTCGGCATTATATATACACTATATAAGTCTATATATAGAGTATATCTACCTACTCATCTGAGCCCTGTCTGCCTTGGTCTTGACTAGCCTCTCAGCACTATATATATACTATATGTACAGTATATATACACTATATATACACTATATACCTACTCATCTGAGCCCTGTCTGCCTTGGTCTTGACAGTCCTCTCGGCACTATACGTACACTATATATATAGTATAGAGTGTGTATATATATATATTGTATATACCTACTCATTTGAGCCCTCTCTGCCTTGGTCTTCACTGTCCTCTCGGCACTGAGGGTCACACCGTTGTCGGGGTTCACAAGGGGTTCACTGTCAACCTAAAGGTAAATATGTTATCTATACATATATTTTCTATATAAATATTTTCTATACATATATCTATATATAAATTTCACATATTACGAGTAGTTATGAAGTAGTTATGAATACTATATGCATAGCAATTCACAAGGGGTTCACTGTCAACCTATGCATTAGGGTGTAGGGGGAGAGAGAAAGAGAGAGCAGAAGTTCACTATCACCCGCTATCGATCTCGAGGTTTGATTAGTAACATACCTTGAGTACATCCTCCAGTGTGAGTGCCTTGGGGGCAGAGCCATCGGCACCAAGGTGGACAGTGACATACCTAGAGTGAGTAATATATATGTATATAGAAGAGAGAGAGAGAGAGAGAGAGAGAGAGAGAGTTAGTTCATCGGCACCCAGGTGCACGGTGAGAGGCAATATACACTAATATGG
Source organism: Kipferlia bialata (assembly GCA_003568945.1). Taxonomy (NCBI): domain Eukaryota; phylum Fornicata; genus Kipferlia; species Kipferlia bialata. Next base: position 15,089 of record BDIP01000295.1, read on the forward strand.
ATGGGCACTATTACATATGGATGAGTTCTCACTCTGATCTGTGTATATCCCTCGTGTACAATTACTCAGACACAAATACTCAGTATATACATATGCATTCATCTATACAGAAACACATATAGAGATAGGGTACTCACTCTGATCTGTGTATCTCCCTCTGCCCATTCTCTGTGGACACAACCAGCTTGGAGCTGATGCAGTCCCTTGATGTCAGAGGAATACACTGGAAGACAATATGCATACTATTATAGAATAATGAATAATAGATATGCACTATTATATTTATATATATATGCTGTGGACACAACCAGCTTGGAGCTGATGCAGTCCCTTGGAGTCAATGCATATATATATAACATCTTCATACTATAGTAATACAAGCACACTATAATCCCTACTTTACCTTGATATGACTGTGGCAGCCTCCCATCTCTCCCCATCGTCCTCCTCTCCCTCTCCCTCTCCATCTCCCTCTCTCATGCTCTTCCCAGGTACCCTGCAGTAGCCTCGCAGCAGGGCATCCTCACCTGCAACAGCAACAGCTACTCTATCCTGATATAAGGTATAGAGGATAATGATACACACATATATATATGCATATGTATGTCTGTATATGTATGTCTGTATATGTATGTCTGTATATGCATGTCTGTATATATCCTCTCAGCATAGCATCTTCGCCTGCAACTGCTACAGCTACTCTATCATGATATAAGGTATAGAGGATAATGAAACATATATATATATATATGCATATGTATGTCTGTATATACTCTCAGAATGGCGTCCTCCCCTCCCACAGCGACAGTAACCGTGTCGTGGTATTAGTATAATACTGGTTTGATGGTGTACGTCTATACCTGCTCATGCAGACTCTCCCTGACCCAGTCACTGGTGGAGATGGCAGGGACAGTATATATATGTATACTTGTGTATAGTATATATATATATATATATATAGTATATACCTGTTCATGTAGACTCTCCCTGACCCAGTCACTGGTGGAGATGGCAGGGACGGGTTATACATATGCATTATATACAGTATATATGAGTATATATACACACATATATATATATATACCTGCTCATGCAGACTCTCCCTGACCCAGTCACTTGTGGATATGGCAGGGACAGGTGGCTCATTCCCAGTGACACTAGTGTTCAATCTAGAGAGGACCTAATGTAAGTCAAATAGAGAGTGTACTTGGGGAGAGAGAAATAGTTCACTGTATATATACCTTACTCCTGGGTGCCCTCGACACACTCTTTGACCTCACCACCCCATGGGCAGCAGAGGCAGAGTATACTAAATACTATATAATATATACTATATACTATACAATATACATATACATGTGTATACCTTGCTACGTGGGGCTCTAGATACACTCTTTGACCTCACCACCCCATGGGCAGCAGAGGCAGAGTATATATATACTAAATACTATATACTATATACTATACAATATATATACTAAATCTATACTATTTATATTTAGTGTATATATATACCTTACTCCTAGGTGCCCTAGACACACTCTTAGACCTCACCACCCCATGGGCAGCAGAGGCAGCTCTATCCACAGACTGAGAACGACCTGACATTAAGGGTGTAGAGGGAGAGAGAGAGAGAGAGAGAGAGAGAGAGAGAGAGAAGGGGCAGCCCTATCAACAGACTGAGAACGGCCTGACTATAAGGGTGTAGAGGGGGGAGAGAGAGAGAGACTTGCTATACCCACCGCGAGACCCTGGTCCATGACAGGTGCCTGCACATATACATACTACTTTCACTATAGTATACCTACCAACATGATATTATGCCATATACTATAGTATATACCTATGACAGCCAGTCCCTGGTCCATGACCGGTGCCTGTGCAGCAATGAGGGACGGGATGGGGTAGGCCTGTTTTAATAGTGTAGATGTATATATGTAACAATATGTATATATATATAGAGAGAGAGAGTGGGGGGGTAGAGGTGTATAGACGGGATGGGGTAGGCCTGTGTTAGGAGTGTAGAGAGAGAGAGAGAGAGATGTATGAGTCTGTAAGTGTAAGAAGGCGAGGCACTAAAACCTTTCCACAATATCCTCAATAAAACGAATACTAGTAGTACAACGAATATCGCTCATATACAAAATGTACCTGCTGGGATGAAGACAGACCCCTCTTCCTAGCAGCACCCCTGTCAGTAGAGGCAGACCTCCTGATAATTAGGGTGTAGAGGGGGAGAGAGAGTGTGTGAGAGAGAGAGAGAGAGAGAGAGAGAAGCACCCCTGTCAGTGGAGGCAGACCTCCTGACTATAAGGGTGTAGAGAGAGAGAGAGAGAGAGAGAGAGAGAAGCACCCCTGTCAGTAGAGGCAGACCTCCTGACAATAGGGGTGTAGAGAGAGAGAGAGAGAGAGAGAGAAGCACCCCTGTCAGTGGAGGCAGAGCTCCTGACAATAAGGGTGTAGAGGGAGAGAGAGAGAGAAAGAGATAGGAAGAGAGGTACCTTGACACGGAGTTTGACCGGCCTCTCTTCTGGGAGGCTGCCCTGTCACCCTGATGTTACAATAATAGGGGTGTAGACAGAGAGAGAGAGAGAGAGAGAGAGAGCCTCTCTTCTGGGAGGCTGCTCTGTCACCNNNNAGAGAGAGAGAGAGAGAGAGAGCCTCTCTTCTGGGAGGCTGCTCTGTCACCCTGACATGAATATAATAGGGGGTGTAGAGAAAGAGAGAGAGAGAGAGAGAGAGCCTCTCCTCTGGGAGGCTGCCCTGTCACCCTGAAATGAAAAATAGGGGTGTAGACAGAGAGAGAGAGAGAGAGAGAGAGCCTCTCTCCTGGGAGGCTGCCCTGTCACCCTGAGATGAATATAAGGGTACAGACATATACAGATATATATATATATATAGGCATAATACTATCATTGAGAAGACGAATGAAAGAAGGGGTGGAGAGACAGAGAGAGAGAGAGAAATACCTTTGAGAAGACATCTGGCACTTGGAGCTTGACAGAGACATACATATAAATACAAGTATATGAACATATATACAAGTATAATAGAAAATACATATATATATACCTTTGAGAAGACATCTGGCACTTGGAGCTTGACAGCTGGGCCAAGAGATGGGGCAAGAGAACCTGTTAATAAGGGTGTAGAGAGAGAGAGAGAGACACTTGACAGTTGTGGGGTAAAGGAGCCTAATAATAGGGAAGACGGTAGAGAGACTCGGTTTACTAGTTGTGGAGGATAGAAAGGGATAGTATACATACCTACACTGGCCCTCCTCTGGTTGACACTGGAACCTGGGATAAGGAAGTAGAAAGAGAGAGAGAGAGAGAGAGTATATGTTGACACTGAAACATGGAATAAGGGTGTAGAGAGTGAAAGGGAGAGAGAGAGTAGGAGTAACGATGGATACCTGGAGAGCGGCGCTTCTCCTTCCTGACAGGCAGGTGCTGGACTGGGGTAGGAAAAAGTATATGAGAAAGGGAAAGATCCTCTCCACATGTGGCAGTATTGTCAATATTTGTAAAATACATACATACAATACTGTATATACCTCTCTGTGGACTCTTGTGCTGGGGGTTCCTAGCTAATGCATCGGCCAAAAACTTGATAGAGCCTGTAATTAGGGCTATAGAGAGAGAAAGAGAGAGAGAGACGGTATATGATTGTTACAAGGTGATAATTAATATAACACAATGTACAGACTAATATACCCTGTGAGTCCTGGCTTGGGTTGTCTCTCTCTCTCTCCCATCAATATACTATACATACACATATATATGTGTATATATACACTTTACCCTGTGAGTCCTGGCTTGTGTTGTCAGGGTTGGCAGCCAGTCTGTTGTACCAGGCACCAGACTGAGGGGACTGACAATAAGGGTGTAGAGAGAGAGAGAGACAGAGAGAGAGACAGTACCTTTCTCTACCCTCTCTGTGTGCTGCTGGATCTCTTACAAAAGGGTGTAGAGAGAGAGAGAGAGTATGTATAGAGAGAGAGAGAGAGAGTACCTTTCTCGACCCTCTCTGTGTGCTACTGGACCTCACGACACTCCTAGGGTCCACTACCTTCTCCTGCTTCACCTCATCCTGATAATAAGGGTGCAGAGGGAGAGAGAACAATAAGGGTGCAGAGGCATATATCAGTCGACGATGACTATCGTGGGATTAATAATGACAATTCCGGTGCAGAGGGAGAGAGAGAGAAGAGCCTAATAAATATACCTCAGGTGATCCCCTGTCTCTGAGAGATGGTGTCAGTGCTCTTCCACTCTCTCTCACACTATAGATACATATATACAATATATAGATAGATAGCTATATTTATATATACCTCAGGTGATCCTCTGTCTCTCAGAGATGGGGTCAGTGCCCTTCCTCTCTCTCCCTCTCTCACTATAGATAGATGTATATATATATATATATATACCTCAGGTGATCCTCTGTCTCTGAGAGATGGTGTCAGTGCCCTCCCTACAGTGGGGCCTCTCTTGGACACAGACTTGGACCTGACCCTAAGGTTAGCATATACATATATATATAGATAGATAGATAGATATACAATAAAAGTTTATATGAAGAGAGAGAGATATACATAGGCCTCTCTTGGACCTGACCCTAGTGTTAGACATGTAGAGTATATAGTATCGATACATGGTTATAGCAAGAGAGTGAGATGGCTAAGGGGGAGGGAGAGGGGGTATGTGGGGGGGGGGGGCAGATCTCAAAAGAGTACACCATACATATACTACACATACCTGTTATTGAAATATGCGGGTGTCTTGCTCTGTGCCACAGCATCTCTGCATATATATATACATATACTAGATAGTGACTGAGAGATAGTAAGAGAGTTATATACCAAATGTACACACCTGTTGTTGAAGTATGCGGGTGTCTTGCTCTGAGCCACTGCGTCTCTGAGACCAGCACGGGACTTGGACCTAAGGTGAGATATATAGATATACGTATATATAGAGAGAGAGAGAAAGAGAGAGAGAAACCAGCACGGGACTTGGACCTTGAATTAGAGAGAGGGGGGGAGAGAGGGAGAGGGAGAGAGAGAGAGAGAGTATCTCCGAGACCAGCACGGGACTTGGACCTGGACCTTGTATTAGAGAAAGAGAGAGATAGAGAGAGAGAGACCGGCACGGGCCATATATAGAAGGAGAGGAAGGAGGGAGAGAGGTAAGGGACTTAACCAGACTGGGCAAAACTGTAAAGGAAGAGGCGGATCGTGGGGGGGGGGGGGGTATGCAAACGTATCCTGACGCGTATAGGAGTGGACAAGAAGGGGATATAGGAGAGAGAGAGAGGAAGAGAAAGAGTGGCATTGATACCGGTACCAAAGAGAGTATACAATTGTTGATAGTATCAACTTGATACACCCCTATAGGATACTCAGACTGGGGTTATAAAGGTAAACAGACATTGATAGAGAGGAAGAGAATAAGACTGATAGACATTGCATATAATAATTGACACTATACTGAAACAGTACCGGTACCGGTACCGGTACCGATAATTACAAATTGCCATCAGAGGGGGAATGGGGTTACAACTATAGGAGAGGGAAAGATAATACATAGGGTATGGACAAATAAGTGCAAGAGAGTAAGAGTAGCCGCCCATACTAGGCACAACATATAACAGGACCTGTACCATTATAATGTAACACGTAGCTCTCGACCAGAAATATACACATATACACGTCAATTATGCACCTGTGTGTCGAGCTCCTCAGCTCAGGCAGCACGTCTGGCCTGGGGGCACCTGGCAGACCCTCTCCCCCTCTCTCTCCACTCCTCTCTCTCACGTGATGCGCCCCATGCCCTAGCAGCATCAGGTCATCACTCGACTCCTCATCCACGCCGTGCCGATCCATATCTCACTCGGGGATACCCTCCCACCGGGATACAACTGAGCTAGGCGGGTATGCGCGGGTCAAGGTTGGTGAGAGGGCCCCTGCGTACCTCTTGCACCGCTCATTTTGACAAAGAGATTGGGAATAGACCCTTATCCATACAATTGAACTGGGGGTACTGGGCAAACCTGGCAAATTCCGCCATCTCTGGAGAGATCTGTCGCGCTTTGTCGTCACGCTGTTACCCTATCTTCCAGTTGTACGGTCACCATGCTCTAGTATCGGGTCGGGGGAAGGCACTGTATGGTCGTGGTGTGTTATCGCACCTGGATCACTAACCCTTACGTGTGTTTTTGGTCTACTCAAAAATTCCGAGACGCTCCACCCTTTGTGCATGGGCGCAGTCAAGACTCAGATTCAGCGAGACAGCCATTCTTTCAGTCTCCGACTAGTTGTTGTGGTCTCTAAGCTGCTGTATTGGACCCGCATTGAGGGGTTGCGGTGCGGCGGTGTGTGTAGATGTACCCTGACGTGGATGACGATGTCTCTAGCAGTGATGAGTCCAGTGATGACTACATGCTAGATGGAGAGGGGCTAGATGGTCTAGAGGGAGAGGCAGAGGCAGAGCACCTCAATCTATTCCAGAAGGTATGCATGCATATACACCTACGGTACAGTATTTGGGCTCTGGGTATGACTGTTGTGGTCTGAGGGGGTTGGATATGAGTCATATCCGGCTGAGATATTTATACATATCTGGATAGAGATTTCTCAAACGAATAGGGACAACGTAGATACAGACATAGCTATAGAGAGAGATAGAATGGGTGGGAGTGGATGACATATTGATTGGTATGCATGTCTGCGTTCGTCCAATCATCATGATGTGAGACGGGTATTAGAGACGTAGATGGCGCATGTATCAGTATTGTGATAGCTGGTAGTGCACCTTGTGTGTGTATATATTCATGTATCAGTGGCTGTGGGTGACTATTTGGCTGTGGGTAGCATGCCTTGCTATATTTCTCTATATCTATATTTGTCAGTGTCTTGTGTTCTTGTTGTGATAGGTGGGAGAGAGAGAGAGATATGTGGGACATTGGACTGGTTGTTTCCGTTTTCGTCCATTTTAGGCACCTATGTCACACACGCACACACATATATATATACGGCGCCCAATACGTAGTTCTGCCAGTTAGATACCCTTTTAATAGAATTGTTCATCTCTCCCTCTCTCTCTCTCTCTCTCTCTGTATTTCTTATGCCAGAATCGTCGCTCGGCTAGTCTTAGCAGTGTCCATGATTCCCAGCTCAAGAGCTCTTTAACTGGGGTACGATATACATTACCCCCCCCCCCCCCCCCCCCCCCCCCCCCCTCTCTCTCTTCTCTTT
>BDIP01000296.1:2218-22321 GCA_003568945.1 Kipferlia bialata
TCCCTCTCAGTATATATCTGTATATTAGTATATACCATGACCCCAGCTCCTACGTTGTCTCTCTCTCTCCCCCTCTCAGTATATGTCTATTAGTATCTATATACATACGAGTGTGTGTGTACCATGACCCCAGCTCCTACGCAGCAGCCGTTCTCAGGAGTGGTTACTGGACACTGAGACTGAGACATGGGAACAGATACCCAAGCCAAAGGGTCTCTTTGGTGGGTCATGTGCTCTCTCTCTCTCTATGTATATACCTACATATATGTATATGTATATGTATATGTATATGTATATGTATATGTATATGTCCTGAGACCGAGACATGGGAGCTGCTGGAGAAACCTCCGATGCTCTTTGGTGGGTGTCAACTGATATCTCGCTATATCATTGGGTAAAGAGATATTGCCTGTGACATACTACTCATGTGTGCAATACGTTCCTATATGTATATGTATATATGTATGCAATCCGACACTGTTCGGTGAGTGTCAAAAGTATGTATACGTATATTTATGTATACAATGTATGTATCTCTCATTGTCCCCTAATTATTGAGCTTTAGTGAATAAAGGCTGGTAGTATGGACTTGTATATAGATTTACGTGTGTATATTCATCACGTATATAGGTCTGAACGCCGGTTACAAACCAACTTGCTCTCTCTCTATATATATACATATATATAAACATATATGTATCTGAACCCAACCTGCTCTCTCTCTATACTCTATATACATACATATATATATACCTATCTATCTCTGAACGCAGCGTACAACCCCCCTTTCATTGTTGGAGACCGTATCCTGCGACCATATTTCGAAATCATAGATGAAATAGACGGCAGAGAGACACAGCGTGTTTTGGCCTATCGCAAGACAGTATCCAAGGGTCAGCGAGAAGGAGAGGACGATCAGTGGAGGGATGACGAGGGCTGGAGTCTGCCAGAAGGTATATGAAGTGGATTCCCCATTGGCATCATATGTATATATATATATATATATAATATACTTATATACATGTATGCGCTAGGGCTGGTCTACCAGAAGTCATTGCCGACTCATACGTACATACACACATTATCCACCAGTTCCGATACCATGTCTGAAGTTTTGCGCTAGTGGTCTCAGTGACTTTCATCATTAGTGTATGTACATTGTAAGTATGTGCTAAGAGACAACTGTTTGTATACATGATATATACGTACGCTTTGACCTAATTCCTGGGCTACCGTGCTGGGTTAGTTATTGGCATTAGTACTATTCCATCCAAATATATCCTATTTTCATATATGTATACAATCCCAAGTAGATATCGTAGTGTATGGACATATATGTGTTGACAGTCATATATACACATGTACAAGCAATAACTCTAGGCTTTGTTGCAAGGTGTCCCATACCTATCGGACGTGGCACACTCTACCTGGGGTACAGAGAGGTGAAGGTATGGAGGGAAACCACTGTGTGTCCTCTATCATATGTGAGTACACTGTCAGCTTTCCTGTATTATATCTTACCGTTAGGAGCTATACGACGGGAGAGGCTCCAACAGAGTGACACGCCGGAATGGCTGGATAGACCCAGTGAGCAGGGAGTTCATAGAGGGGCCAGAGGTAGGGGCATCATTTGTTCATTTAGCATCATAGTGTGTATATACATAGTCATATATGTATATAAATGCATGTGAATTGACCCAGTGAGCAGGGAGTTCATAGAGGGACCTGAGGTATCAATAGTAGTATATATACCTATATATATACACATTAGTACATATGTATATATATATATATAGTTGGAGAGTATGTTATTCATACCTGTCAGAAAGGTCCAGCTGCCACTAATGGTGTCATAGGAGCCGTACCGGTAGTTTTGCACACCTGGCGTTGGAGCATGAATACTCTAGAAATATGCTAAATGCTACCTTAGGTGGTCCATCTGTAATTGATGGAGTTACCGTTGGTCACTATAGGAATCAATATAGGAGTGGTCGATGCAGGGGGGTATAAACTTCAGTCATATGCTAACCTACCTCTAACAGAAGGACACAGAAACGGTGCCACGATGTGTCTCCCCGACACACATCCGTACATGCACTCGTGGATGGTGTCGATGCACGCAGTCCTGAGATTAAGGTTTCAAAAGGCACATTAGGCCTAGTAAAGTGCTCAATTAGTACTGCAAACTATTCTCTTTGAATCCCTACCTGAGATCCTCGTAGGGGTACACCGACCTGTAGTACTCCTGTGTAAGAGTAGGGCGGAGGTACATCACATTTACTCAACGCATGTAGTAGTTCACTTACTGCTACTAGCATCGGTGCATACAAGCAGTGCTATTATAGCACTGTGCTATAACAGTACCACTGAATAATTGTTTGAGAAGAATATAGACTTGTTGGACTCCATACCCAGCGGAGATGGCGGTCATCCCACACTCTGACACCATTGTAGCCATCCTTTGTAGTGTAAGTCCCAGTCTCTCTCTCACCCAGTACAACAAACTCGTTCCCCACTGCTGCTGTTAGATAGCAGTCGAAGGTGTCGGGACCTGCCCTCGAGTGGCCATTTGCACTAAGAGGCATGGCATCTATGCTCCACTGTCTTATCTCCGGGTCATATCTGAAGTCAGAGGCGTCTAAGTTTCACTGTAACCTTGATATACTGCTAGAGGTCTTGCTCCTTCTGCCGTGATGAAATCTGCGCGTCACTAAGGAGAGTAATCGACACTGAATAGGTGCAATTTATACACACTATGGTGTTGCACATGATGTTACTGGTGAGGCTACCTTGCAACCGCATCAGAGCCCAGTAGCACCAGCTGCCAATCCATAACTGTTGACAGTGACTTCTGGAACGAGAAGAACAGATCCTCTTCTGCCCCGCTAAGGTCAGAGGAACCCAACTAGTGATCCGAGTATTCATATAGGAATACATACACAAACAGTATTAAAATGTTCATCTTGAGCTGATCCCACCCCTTTACTTTGCCATCTGGCAGTGGACCAAGAAACCTCAGCTCTAGGGTGTCCAGCTCGACAGCACACCTTGACATGAGGGGAGGAGAGAAGGGGAAATTTGGTGTAGATATACACACTGGCAGGTGAGGAGGTGTTCTGTTTCCTCTTCTTACATTGAGTAGTGGTTGCAGTCCCTCCCGACGGCTGCTGCGAGGTAGATAACTCCCCCGATGCGGCCCAGGTACCTGAACTCATGAGAACTCTGATATATGGATGTGACAGATTTATTCGTGAGAGTCATCATAAGATATACGATATGGGCAGCATACTGCTATTAGCACTGTCAACAGTGACTCTACAGTAACCAGGGTATGTGGTACTCAAGATACCTAACAAAGTGCAGCTTGCCAGGAAGTGTAATGCGTGCCGTCACCCCTAGTAGCCGTCCGTCTATGCAGCTGTATTTCAGTATCCTAATTGATGTGGGGTGGGTCTCGTATGTGGCCCCTTTTGGGTAGTACACCCAGAGAGTCTCATAGGGGCCGATAGCCGCAACAGGCCTTCCTGGTAGGCTGACCCCCTTGTGTGTGACAGAGAGAGGGGTCAGGGAGACACACTTGGTCATCTGAGACGAAGGAACGAAGTGGGAGGTGTTTGTAGAGGTGAAGAATGGGATCGAAGTGTGCATGTACAGTGGGTTGCTCACCAGAGATACCCGCCGAGCTGAACGCTTTCTGCTTATGTCTACAATTGAGGACAACTCCAATGTGTCCCATGGCAGACTGCCATTGGCAGTATCCATACCTCTTGGAAAGTAAACTATACAGTATAAGTCACATTTTTGTCACCTGTGACTGTGTGGTGTCTCACCACACACATATATATATAGTTGTTCGAGAGACATTTGGGTCAAAAATGAAACAAATGTCTGAAATAATCACATCTTTACAGGTGCTCTTTCAACCTCAATAACATCAATATGGAGGAGGAAGGTAAATCAGATACCTGACGTGTGCTATTTATAGTGATAGTATTTATAGTGTTCTAATAGCAGTGGCTCCGCAAACGTGCTGGGGTGCTGGGTTCAGTGTTTATATACATTCATACATATATACATACACATACCAACAGAAGTAGTTTTTTGACGTCTGACCCCGGCTCTGCCCCCTTCCTCCGTGTCTACACCTATACCAATTACTATATATATACTATATATATAATATACACACACACTACTATACTATCACCTTATCCCAGCTGTGACCCCTCTCTCCATGTTCCATCTTGTACTTATACCAAATACTATATATACTATATACATATACACACACTATACTATACTATGTATGTATGCCTCTCTGCACTGATCCCAGCTGTGACCCCTCTCTCCATGTTCCATCGACCGAGAAGTAATGTATATATATGGATACCCCTATGCTAATACTATACTCATATTCATATATATACCATAGTATATACCCCTTATAACAGCTGTGACCCCTCTTTCCATGTTCACACCTATAATTAATACTATATATACTAAGTACTATATATACATATATATACTATAGTATACTATAGTATATATCCCTTATCCCAGCTGTGACCCCTCTCTCCATGTTCCATCGGCACCCAGGAACACAGGTGTGCATATTGCTCTCCTTGGAGTATATACCTCTCCCCCCCTCTTTCTTCAACGATAGGAACATATATATATGCGCCACATGCTCCATACTCTCCCTGCCCCCCCCTTTTCCCCCCTTCTCTCCATTGAGCCAATATATCTGGTCATCTTGTATTTGGCATCCTCACCCCCCCCCTCCACCCTCTTCATTCTCCATCATTATTGTGCGTATATCATTCTTTTCACTCCTACTCTCAGAAGCCTAATACCAAAGGGTACTTGTTGCCTCAAGCAATTACTACAAAAATGTATGTTCGCTCCCTTACTCTAAAACGTTTGATCCCAGCCCTTCGACGGCTGTTCACCCCTCACCACATACCCCCTAGGTGAAGGTATGTTCAACGGTGGTTCATGTTCTGATTGTTACTGTATATTGTTGTATTTCAATGATACATTGGAGTGTTCATGTATGTATGTGTATATGTATATTACTGGTGTGTGTTTCAAGGAGGTGGATATACATAATGATACCATACGTATTTATCTGATACTCACCTAGGCATGTTCATGGCCAGGACAGACACACACGATTAACAGTATACACTTATTAATATATTAATGATATATACATATATATATATATATCAGTCCTATTCTATATACTCAATAAGTATAGTACTCATCTCAGGCATCTATATATATATTGATTATAATATTTAGTACTATTCTATATATACTCATCTTAGGCATGTTCATGGCCAGGACAGACACACGCACCAGTCATGGTACCACCTCCTCTCTCTGGCTGTATACACTACAGGCACCAAGGTTAATGTATGCATATCATATTATGTACCCTACAGGCACTAAGGTAAATGTATACATATGTATATATATATATGATATGTGATTGTAGTGTAGTAGTGTATTTATACCCTATATGATTGGACATATGTACATATACATGTCTATATATATGTGTGATATGTACACATGCACAGGAGGGTGATACACCTAAGGAATTCCTGATATATACACATACTGTATGCAAGATTATTGATTATAGACAGAAAGTGCTAGAGAGAGGTATTCTTCTAACACTTAGTGCACATGAGGGAGAGACACCCAGGCTAGTTGGCACCGATGTCACTCCAGCCAAGTTCAGAACCCGGGAATGCGGAGACATATTTGTCACAAAGGTCATATATACATATATATCTACATATATAGATACATATATAGATACATTGGATATTGATAGAGTTGGTATACCTGAAGATAGTTCCCCTCTATTTCCTTTCCCCATACCGATATTGAACACCGGACGTTTATTTGTCTGACCATTAGGTCAACGGAAGGGTGTGTGTTCTTGCATACCTACCCCCCACCCACTTTCTCTTCGTCATGTCATTGGACACACTGGAGTGGCAGGAGAAGTTCTCCCCAGGTACATATATGACAGTTGATCTACGAACTAATACATGTCCTGGTATCTTTCTATAACTTAGCTTGGGAGGAGAAGTTCTCCCCAGGTATACTCTATGTCTCCCACCATAGACTTTTGTACTCTTACAATTATGTCCTCTGATCTCTCTACACACATAGTGCACTACTCTCTTTACATGACTGTACACGTCCATATATGTGCTGTTACCATCACCTGATCCAAGTGGGTGAGAAGGATCCAAAGGGGAGGGACATACCTAGATATGGACGTGGTGCCAGGTAGGCCTCCTAATTTATAAAACTCTAATATTCAGTAATTAAATTCTAATATTGAATTAGTAAATCCTAATACTCATCGAATACTGGTCCGTGAGCATCTTTTGAAGCCTCTTGTGAGCTCAATACATACTTTGCATGTCTGTATATTATGTGTAAATAGGAAAGTATTATTTGGATCTTGCGCATAGTATCATACTATGATAGTATGTGACATACACCTCGATATTTGTCGCATTTACCTGACCTTCTAGAGAAATGTGCGGCACTGCCTGTCTAGAGGATAGGCTGGTTGTGATCGACAGTCTCTATACCCATGTGTATGACCCAGGTATTGGGTGTGTATATGTATACATTGTAACGTGTATATATATACAGTATGAGTTTGTGTGTGTGTATACATTATATATATGTGTGTGTACGGCAGAGAGTGACCGTTGACTTTGAACAGTCCCATCCGGACCACCCCCACCATACATGTAGTAGATATACCAAATTGTAGAGTAAATATATATATTGTGAATATGTAGTATATATATATATGTAGTGTATATATATGTATGTGTATACACATATATATTCATGTATTTAATATATGATAGTGTATGTATTTATGGCAGAGAGCGACCAATGGACCCATCCCGACCACTCCCTCCCAGCCTCTGTGATTGGAACAGCAGCCATAGTAGGGGACACTCTGCACTGGTTCGAGTGGAGTCTCACCAAGAACGAGAGGTATCATCATTCATATCACCTAATACATAGAGACTACTAATACATAGAGACTACTAATACATAGAGACTATGACACAACAGTATATTATACTATGGTATAAAACACCATAACACGGTATATTGTATTATAGTATAGAAATCCCTGCACTGGTTCGAGTGGAGGGGCGGAACTAATCAGACGTATCAATGTATATTTATATATATTATTATTATTATTATTTTGTTAATGTATATTTATACATATATACTATTATTATTATTTTGTTGTATATTTTATTTATGGAGACATCAGTCAACATATAGTTCATTTTTGTAATTCTATGAAATTCTTAGTAGTACTATTCATAGTATGAATCATGTTAGTGACGTGATTACTGTTATGCACTGGTTTGAGCGGAGTCTGGCACCCCTAATCACATATACTGTTGGTAGAACTGTATGTCTTTCTCCCTAACCCAATGGCATACACATATATATATATATGTATATATATATATATATATATATGTATATATATATATATATATATATATGTATATGCATGTTCATGTGATGCTGAAGAGCATCACTCATATGTATAGTGAGAGTGTGTATACTACTAGTGAAGTATCTGAACGTCATACTCACTCAGTGATCACCATACCTACACGCATGCTAATGGGTGGACCTGTGATGTGGTGCCCTGGAACATAGGGGGATATGGCCATACCATATTTCCGATAGCAACCATGGTGAGGACTCTGATTTGTCCTACCACGTTATCGAGATAGTACTGGTTACATACTTTGCATGCTACTCAGGTAGTAGTATGTTGGATGATAACTATTTTGTGGAGAACTACTGCATGCAACCATATCTCATATAGCAGACATTTGGCCCTGTTGTCGCCATCTTCAGTCAGCGTGTCCCCGAGTTCCATGGTGAATGTGACTTCAATGTGATAGTGGACCTGTATGAGACGGTGAGCGCACTCTCTTTCTCTCTTACTGTTCTTTTCTATACTTACCATGTATATTTGCAGTTTGTGTTTGTACATACTTCGTCAGTTTCACTATATGTACAGGTGAATGAGTGTCAGTTACAAACATCCCATGGTCCGTTCATTATGTTTTGTCAAGGGTACTTTAGTGTGATTACACCGTGATAAGAACAGTGTTATCGGTTACCTATATCTATACACTCAAATATATGTTTGTAATTTTCTCACAGCAGGTCTGGAGACACACTATCACAGAAGTGTAAAATGTATATTGATATCATATGCCTCTTCCACAGAGTTACTTGATATCAATGTATTGTTCGCTCACTGCAGGTGTCTGGGGACCACAGTGTACACATAGAGCACAGCCTACTTAGGCCAACTGATCCCAGCAGTGACTCCCTGGTGCACATGGGAGGGGATACTATCCTGAGAATACTCAATGTATGTAGTCTGCTTCACTATTCCTGAGTGTTCATATATGTTAATTCACCCCTTCTCTAACAATCAGACAGAAGACGACTCAAAGCCACGATTCCAGGTGCTGGAATTAGAGGTATGAATGCATCTCTAGATAACGTTATTTCACAGATATATCCTGATAATCAATGAGTAGTAGGTAGCATTGTAGGTATCCGTACGAAAAGGTATATATCCTATTCATACAAGAAAGGTGCATAATCACTTCTGTACACATCCATGTGGTCCATTCCTAACATATCAGGAGTCGCTACTCTCTCTGGATACTGATCCATACACCGACACCTCAATAAAGAGGTATCATAACCCCAGAGAGGTCAGAGAGCACTTGATCAGACTATGGGAAGAGGAGAGAGAGATGATCCTCATGCAAGACGACACAGAGGAGGACGGAGACAACTACTTTTGACTTGCACTCTCTTCTCTGATAGTCAAAGATAGTCACAGATATATTAAAGTCTACCTTTCAATTGTTCCAGAGACCCAAAATACATATGTGCAATGAACTTGAACTCGCTATATTTCAATGTTCAGTCCTACTAGGCCTAGGAGTAAGACTGTACTATGACTGGCAGATTTGAATACATCAGCGTCAGGAAAGGAATCTGTCTTTCGAAGCAATAATCTGTATCATCCGTTTTGCTATGAAGAAGCTGCTGACAATCAGTACCAGGATGTGATGATAATGAGAGAAACTATAGAGTGATGGAAGTTCCTTCATGGAACTAACAAATATGAACATGAAACCATTGTTCAATCGAGCTTAAGAGATCCTGAGAAGTGAGGGCTTCTGTGTAGCCGACAACAGTCTTTGTGCAACACCGTGGTGAAGTATATATATGCATATAGGTTGATTAATTTGTAATATATTTATAAGAGAGTGATTATTGGACACTGTAAGTCTTACAGTGAAAGACATTGAGAAGTCATGTGAAAGAATGTACTGACTCAGGCACTAACAAATCCCGAACTGCTAAGACACTTTACTTGTACGATGGCATGTTGCCATTGATAGTATCAAGATTCATTTACAGAGGCCACTACGTGGACTGTCTGTGGATATTGGCATGCCTTGGTCACCAAGGTGGTACTGCCTGTATAGACACACATGGCACGCTGTTCTCGTGTCGTGCATTGACTCGTAGCGTCGTGTCCCGGGTACCCAGCGCAGCACACCAGTCTAACTGCTCCCCCATGGAGGTGACGCACTCAGGACTCAGCATGAGTGGGTCAATCCCAACTACAAGTGTCTTGTTGTCGTCAATGCATAGAAGAGTTGTCGGCCCCAAGAAGACTAGCGCGCAGTCTTCGTATATATTCCTCTGGAGTGGCAGTCTCACCAATGGCACAATGTCAAGGGAAACAGGGTCTCGGAGCCACATATCCAGAGGCTTTCCATCTCCTTCAGTGTGCTCTGTCACCTGTATATGCAGCCGACCTAATGGTAGTACTGCCATTGTATCATACGACTGCCACCAGCACCCATGGTACTTGCTCCAGGTCTCAATGTCCACATCGGCTGCCTCCTGTGTACTGAACAGAGAATCACGGACGTCCACACAATACGCTCTCTCTGATGGAACTTCCTTGGGGCCAATACCCCCATGTCGAGTCCACTGCTCTGTCGGAGCTGACCAGGTCCACACGCTTTGGTCTCGATCCAGGCGTGAAAATTTACCCTGACTTACAAACAAGTTGTCTCCAACAGAGGAGACAATCGGTTGATCTTGAGGAGGTGGCTTCACTGCCTCTGGGCGTTCTATGTTGCGCCACTCACCCGTGTCTATGGTGTAGACACACATGTTCCATGCAGTGATGCCGCGCACACTGCGCAGCCCACGTGCATATGCTACTATATACCCGCCTACACGGTAGAGCTTCACATATACTTTTCGGACATCATCAGGTCCGGAGATAGTGGTCAGTGTTGGGTTGCCGTCGGAACCAAGAGAGACCAGTCTCCATTGGCGGATATACTCTCTTCTTCCTCCCCTTATCGTCTCTTTCCTGTAGGTTAACATGCCATCTCTGTGGCCTATTGATACTGCAGAGGGACGCTCTATGAGGCAGTCACCGTCTGGCATCACACTTGGGTAGGTGTCCATACTGGTATACCATGGCATCGTGTGCATTCGATTCATTGAGCTACAGTCTTTGTGTCAGTTGTACTGATGCAAATGGTATGATTCAGTGCAGTTGCTTATAAGCTCGTGGTGCACGGATGAGAGTAAAGGCGGCTACTGCGGGTGTTATTGAAAAGTGGACGATGGCCTCAAATATCAGTGCACATGAGACCATCGCGGTTGCAGTTTGCAAATGAGACTCTATATCAGCTACAATGTAGTATATGGTGTCATAAACTACTGCAGAGGAAGGATGCCAAACGCATATATTTGGTATTTGGGTAGGAGAGCCGCTTCAGTCTGACCCAGTCTCATAGTCCTCAACTGAAGCATCATCTCCTTCTTCCTCTCTCTCTCCCTCCTCCTCCTCATTACCACCTTCATCTCCTACACTCTCCCTTCCAAACAGTACATATTCCGTCTCAGGCACATCCCCCTCAACAGACACAGGAGTATCAGTCATGGCACTATCCCCCTCTCCCCTCCCTTTCCTCCCCATGGCTGTGTGGGGTGTGGGTGGCAGTGCTACCTTCAGACCACAGACCTCACTGCGGCAGTAGAAGCACTGGGGTGAGGGGCAGGCTGATATATATATGTATACTCTATTCATATACATTCCTCTGTTCAAGTGCATTTTGAACTCTCTCCCTTGCCAGACATGAAGTTTTACATGTGGTCTATGAAGTACCAGCACTTACCTGTCTCTGTCTGTTCAAGTGCTTGCGACAACAGCACAGACATCCTGAGGGGTCAGCAGTGTAGACACATACATGTGTTTTCAATACGCATTCAATAGTTTGTATGTACACATTTGTCACAACACCCATACCTCTGTGCCCGCATGGCATGAAGACAGTGGCTCATGTTCTAGACACCTTGTATATATATACATATATATATGTATATATATTTAAATATATGTGAGTGTGTGAATATACCCCTGTGGCCGCATGGCATGAAGACAGTGTCTGACTCATGATCTAGACACACGGGGCACAGATCCTCATCCTTAGGCTCTCTCTCTCCCTCCCTCTCACTGGGAGTGGGTACATACTCAGCCTGGGTAGTAGGCCTAGGAACTCCCAGTCTCTCTCTCCTCTCCCTCCGCTTCCTCTCTTTCTCCCTCTCACTCTCTAGCAGGTATGTAACTCTCTCCCTCTCAAGAATCGAGGCCACCGGGCGGGGTAGAACACTTACGGGTAAGACCCACTTGAAATGAAATATCAAGTATTGAAAGTCTTTCTAATACTCAGAACGTCACCAGCCAGTGACTACATATGTATACACACACACACACACACACACATATATATATATACATGCTTCAATACCTAGTCACCACCTCCAGGGTAAAGTAATAGAGTGATACCATATAGAGCATACGCACATACATACATATTTGTATATTTATAGGTATATACATTCATACCTTGTCACCACCTCCAGGGCAGAGTCAGATATCGTGTCTAAGGTGCACAGAGAGTACCTGGTGTTACAAACAACAGTGGCAACTCAAAGAATGTAATAGAGGGATTTGGTGTCATAACCGGAACGTATCATGTGTATATGAACATACACAACTATGTATTAACACACAACGTACCAAGCCAGCCCCCTCTGCGACTCTTGGTCTATGTGTCTCCTGGTCTCTCTGCCAGTTGGGGTATCAGCCAATGATGCATCCACAGTCCACATAGTCCTGCCATTGACTTGACGGGACCCATAGAGACTATCATTGACTTCCCCTTCTCCTTGTGGAGAATCTGCTTGACGCTTGGCGAGTGGCTCCTGGTCGATGGGCATGTCTCTCTCCCTCTCTCTCTCCTCGTCTCCCTCTCCTCTAGGGGACATATCTACATCACCCTCTGTGTCTACAGTGTCTATGTCCCCATCTGTGCATATGGCACAAAAGGGTGCAGCAGGGGTGTCGGCAGGGCGGAGCTGCCGCATTACCATATTCACTGGGGTTAGCAAACAGAATACACACGAGAAGTCACAAGATAATTCAATCATTCACACGCATATGTGTAAGGTATCCCCCCTCATTCTGCTTCACCTTCCTCTTCTTCTTCCCTCTCTCCATATATATATTGAATACATATCCCTACCATATGGCTGCCCTGCCTCTGACCATGCGAGGGGTAGAGTCAACAGACCCTGGAACTCGGGGGTGTGGACCTAGGGGTCAAGGGAATCTATATACTACTATAAATTTGTTACAATGTACATACGAATAATGATGTAACACACTTCAGCGACCCTGGAACTCGGGGGTGTGGACCTAACAGTGAGAATTTATATAGTATATATAGTATATAAATTGTAATATATAGAGCAAAATGTAACTGTAACAATGGATGGAGGACATGGAAGTAATCGTGGGTCGGATTATATAGAGTTTGAAGGGGGTATAGGGCGCAGTGCTATATACCCATAAGAATCAAGTGTGTGTGTAACGTTGTATTCGTATATTGTGTTCTTGCACGATTATATGATAATACTGACCCACCCTGACAGGCAGGTCCAGCCCACTAATGACAGCCATCAGCACAAGGCTCTGGCTGGTGTAGCTGATATGAGGAAAACAAACCATACTCACATACCGGAAACTGCACTGAATAGATACATACAATGGACAGTGTAGCTGACATGAGGAGATCTCTACATAGTGCCTATGGATACTAAATACATTGCAATCCGAGTACATAGAAATGCACTATACTATAGCATATCCATACCCAAAGGAAGACAACAGGAGAGATCGCACGAGGCGGTACTCCGAACGGTCTCTGTCCTCAGAGGGAGATAGAGGGCGGAGCAGACCTTGAAGGATGAACTCCCGCTGGGCATGGCAGTGTTGCTAGAGTTAGTGTCTAAAGAGACTGTATATAGTTAGTATATAGCTGAACATTTATCAATATGATACAACAGATACTTCTAAAGCTATGAAAGGTCACTCCCGCTGGGCATGGCAGTGTTGCTATAGTTAGAATATACATACACAAGACTATACTATATTATCACTTCAATTGAATAGTCACTTCAGCGCACTTCCAACATACCCATATTTCCAATAGTAAGTATAGTTATCCTATTATTTCGTGTTGCAGTTACCCCCATCTTGTGTGCAAAGTGCTCTGGGACTGGTGTGAATGTGAGCTCTGCTGTCCCGTCCAGTACATGGGACAGGAGGGAGATGGTGATGCGGGCTAGATATTCACTAAGGTCAGACTAATGAATTCAGAGATGTAATACTCAATGATAGTGTACTACAATTAGAGAATATAGTGGAACAAGAGGGAGATGGTGATGCGGGCCAGGTGTTGACTGAGGTAAGATGAGTATAATAACCAGTATGTAATGAAATACAACTATATCAGTACACAGTGATACGGTCTAGTTGTTGACTGAAGTTAGATGTAATGAGAATCATCCAATGGTAGACTATGGCTGTAACACTTACATAAATACATGTATTGTATGTTCACTCCACTTCATACTTGTACCTTGTTGGGAATGCCATGAGTGCATAGTAGTAGACGTCACTGAACTGGGGCCACTCGGCAAAGGCAGTGTCCTCAACCTCAGACACATACAGAGAGTGTACAAGCTGTCGTTAGATTTGAGTAGAAGTCGCAATCTCTACTACAGACATACCTGATCTATGGGTCCGAACTCACACACATACACGTCATCGTATGCCTGCAGGTACCGGTCTATGTCACTCTCTCTCTCTCTGTCACTCTCGGCATCAGCATCTGCATCCTCACCCCTAGCCCCATAGGCCTGGGGTATGGTGGGGGCAGCCCTGGACTGTGCCTCCTAGAACGGTTAGACGTTTCAGACGTTTCAGACGTTATGTACACATCTATGAGGGCATTAGAGGTACTTACCCCGTATACAATGCTCCTTATCAGGAGTGACACAGTGGCACTGGCTGCTGCTCTCTCTCTCTGGGAGTCCAGCACTGAGTCCAGGGGTACGTGGGGGGTGAGGTCTCTCTTGGGTCCATCGTCAGTATCTGCCTCTCTCTCTCTCTCCCTCTGCCGCTCTCTGTCGACCCTTGTGGATTCTGTCTCTGCACTCCCCTGATCAAACATGTGTCTCTCTCTATAGGTACCGTTCATGGCTATGTAGGAGAGAGACCTAGCAACCTGGGGTGAAAAGTACATTATGTGAGAACACATCATCCACTGTTGGTACCCCCTCCTATATGTATATATACATACTATATATACGTTGTATACTCATATATACCTGAGCCATGACCCGACTCTGCACCGGGTACTTCCTTCTTCTTTGTATACATAGTACATAGATATACTACCACCTACACTATCCATACACAGTATATAGGATATTCACTCTTATATACCTGAGCCATGACCCCACTCTGCACCGGGTACCCCCTCCTCCTGTGGGTGTGTCTACCCACCAGGGCTATGTTGAGAGAGTGGGTCAGGGAGACTAGGGTGCTTGGGTCAGGTGTGTTTACACATTAATACATATGAGAAGTAATATACGCAGATATACACCAAAAAAGTGTTGAGAGGGTGGGTCAGGGAGACTAGCGTGCTGGTGTTAGGAATATACAATGTATAAAATATTACTATGTACACTCACACACACATATATATATAATATATTAATATGATACAAGTATAGTGGATGGGGTGGATCAGGGAGAGTAGGGTGCTGGGGTTAGACTGATATATCAATATATAGATTCATAATTATACTTTCAAATACTGTGTGAACACACCCTCGTGTCTGCCATTTCAATCAGGATATCCAACACACACATACATATGACCGTGTGTATTATTCCAATATATCTATATACCTATATATATACATGGGTATATCCATACCTTGTGTCTGCCAGTCCAAACAGGACAGCGCCCATGTGAACTTGGCTGGGGGTGAGTCTACAAACACACAAATACATCAATATACATGTAACTATATGTGCACATTGAGACATGTGTACCTAGAATGGTAGTGCATCAGGTCCTGGTATATATGTATGTGCATATATGTATATATATATAGGTATACTATATGTATACTATATGTATACTATATGTATATATATATATATGTATACATATATATATTCATTAGTGTACCTAGAGTGGTAGTGCATCAGGTCCTGGTATGTGTTGAGTGCAAATGCAGTCTCTATGGGAGTCAGAGACGCATAGGGGGAAGGGGTAGGGGGAGAGAGAAGTGGAGAGAGAGTGGCGCTCTCAGCAATATCCACATCCATGGTCTCTGTCTCTGTTTCTCCCTCTCTCTCTCCCTCCATCTCCACCTCTCCCTCAGACTCCTCTGCCAGTGACTCTGCTTCCTCTCTCTCTACCACAGACTCCCTGTCTTCCTGACTAACTCCTACAGCCTCTTCACCGGGAGGTCTCAGTGCCATATGGGCATCAGGTCTCACTGTGGTTGGCACATCAACAAGTATGTGTGTATATACAATATATGTACTACTAACCAATCATATTCTATATAATCATTGCTTCATTACTACACACTAATTGATTAGAACTAGTATAATACAATACAAATACATAAACATATATGCATAAATACACATCTACTACCTGTTGTGGGCATACCCACAGTGACCATGGTATAATGATATATAGTAGTATAATACTATATATATATTACAGACATAAATATTTGCATACTATTACGTATTCATTACCGGTTGTAGGCATACCAACCGTGGCCATGTCAGCAGGGCTCAGACCAAACATCTGATGGTGAGAATTGAGCAACTTCAATGTAATACTACTGAGTAACAACAAAGTCTATATTCACTGAGACCAAACATCTGAGGTTGATAATGATTAATATTTATTGTTCTACTGAGTAACAACATAGTTTCCACACCCTTACCTCTGCCAGAGTTGCCCTCATGTCCAACACTGCCTCTACCATCTCAGCCAGTATGTAATATATGTATAAATAGTATATACATATATATTATACCTCTGCCAGTGTTGCCCTCATGTCCACCACTGCCTCTGCCATCTCTGCCCTGTCAGCATCATCCATGTCACTCTCTCCCTCTCCTTCTCCCTCTCCCTCTTCCTCCTCCTCCTCTTCACTCCATACATAGGGGGGCATAGGCGACATGAGGAACATCTGACTCTGATGTAAGAGAGAGACAGAGAGAGGTAGAAAATAATACTTGGACAGGAAGAAATAGTAGGGTGCTCAGTAATGAGAATTCAGAGGGAGAGATATATAGAAAGAGAGAGAGCGGCCATTACCAAAGAGAGCATGGACAGGGAGCGAGGCATGTCAGGTGGGCCAAGAAGGGGGAACAGGACTCCCATGATCTAAGAGTGAGGAAGATTCATTGACAAAAGTATTGTATAATGTTTGGAAGCAGTCATGTACATTGCTACAATTCCATGAGAATATGTAACCCAAAGTATTGATGTATATGTATGTACATCATCACCTCATCTACCCGGGACATGATGGTGTCCAGAACAGGCCGAAGGGAGACGGTGTATGACCTGATCATGAATGGGATACAACGTGGAATTACATGTATACATATGTATATACATATGTATACATATACACGATAGTATGTACCATAGTATATATATTCATTGACACACCCATACCTACTGTTGCACATGACCACCGACACATCAATCCTTATACATGTGTGTATATACACCATAGTCTATATACCATAATGTGTACATTCATTGACACACACCTGCTGTTGCACATGACCACAGCCACAGTAATATGCAAGTGTGGAAATGTACCCACATATATGTCGACAGTACTATATATACATGCATGTAAACACCCACACCTGCTGTTGCACATGACGACTGCCACTGCCACTGCCACCTCAGGTGTGATGGACACGGCTCTGAAGGCATCAGGGTCTGGGGGGGAGCCTGAACCACCATCTTTTCCTGTCTCTCTTTCTCTCCCCTCTGTTTCTGACACTTCTACGGCCTCCGCTGTTTCCTCCCCATCGTGTAGGATAGGGACAGCCTGAAGCAGTCTCTGCACCCTAGAGTTTAGATGAATTCACAAGCAGTAACAGCGGCGACAGTATCACTGATACACTTATTGTATACTTAACCAATATTATGTGTGTGTGTGTGTGTAACGTGGTATGTATGCCATATACCTGTCTATGGGCAGTGGGAGCATGGTCAGAAGTCAATATACACACATATATACTGTCAGGATATGTATACTTATGCATGTATATACTCCTATACATACAAATATACCTGTCTATGGGCAGAGGCAGCATGGACACGAAGGAGTGGGTGGAAACAGACAGGGAGACCTGGGGTGAGACTAGGGACATAGAACACAGTTACTAATCCATACATATATCATTTATGTGTGTTCTCATACAATATGTGTATTTATGGGTTAATTATTAGTGGATGGAGACAGAGAGACCTGGCGGTAAGGGTATACATGGATGGTATGATATCTTGTCATCAATCTCTTCACCCACTCTGTCACTATGATAGGGTGACATACCAATGACAGTATATGCATGAATATATATATGATTCCTGACTCACCCTGTCACTAGGTGGTGGCGACATCCTCGGGAACAGGGGCGGGTGTCTAACGGGTATGGGGATGGAGCAGAGGGTGCCGCTGTCTAGTATGACATCCAATACTCTCTCTCTCTCTGTCTCTCTCTCTCCCGCTGTCTCTGTCTGTGTCTGTCTCTCCCTGATCCTGAACCGTATCAGTGACCCCCTGTCAACAGTGGATCGGCCTAGGTGCAAGTCTTCTCTGGGGTGTCAGACTAACAGAACAATATGGAGCAATGTAAGTATTCTGCACAAGCATGTTTGTACTGAAATACTATGATATATATATCACAATGGTGTATAAGAGTGTGATGGAAGACTCAATACATCAACTATTTATCACCTCCTCCCCTCTGCGTGTACCCATGTCACTCCCTGTCTGCCTATGGTGACAGAGTCACGCACATCGGGTTGGGGCCTACCACCTGCACATCAGTCATACAATAACCATATAGTATGTGAAGACTACAGGAAGACTAATGACAGCTGGTATTGGTACCTGTGGTAGTGGCTCTCCGTCTGACAGGCAGCATCAGGGTGACACACTCCATCCTGGGTATGTCCAGCAGCTGGATGGAGACGTTGGAGAGGGCTGGAGTTAGAGGATACCTGAATATATACATCATTGGAAAATTGGGGGATATGGATAGATACACTGGAGAGTGCTAGGATGAGAGTTGATATACACTCATATATACAGGTACTAATTAATCCACACTTGAGATATTTAGGGGGAATGTCAAACCGGAGGATGGAGAACTAGAGAAGCTACCGTACGGGCTGAATTCAATACATATTTCTCACTGGAGAGAGGCTGCTAGGTGATGTGGAGTTCCAGTGGGGATGTATATATATAATGTGATGATATCTTTGTATAATCACTTACCCTCGAGTGACATCTGGACAGACAGGCCGTGGTCCATGTATCTGAGGGTCAGATGTGGTTACATAATGCTAGTTAATCACAATAGTACCAGATTGTTGTTTTCGACTCTTCAGCAAGATGACACTGGAACGTAGGACACTTAGGATGATTCTTGAACATCTGAGATTGATATATATCAGAGGATTGTGTCCTCCCTATCGAGGACATTTCTATCACAAACAATACTGACTAATATACATATATATACATATATATATAGATATAGATAATATAGAGAAGTAGAGTATAGTATCGAGAAAATGTATATTCACTCTTTTGTAACTATGTGCTCTAAGCTTTGTTCCATACCTCAGTGCCGGATCGTCTCCCTCCAGGCGGTATATCAGAGTGTGGCCCTGGGGGTAAGAGGCATTAATTTAGCATACAATAATATCAAAGTCTGGCCTTCGGATATATGCGAGGACAAATATACTATACACAAAGCACAATGAATGTTGTTAAGATACCTCAATGTGCGGGCACCTCCACCTCCATCGGACAGATAGATAGAGAGGAGAGAGTGACAGTAAGGATACATAGTCAGGTATTTGCATCTAACCTCTATGTGTGCGGGTACCTCCACCTCGGCTGGCTCCTGACCGGTACCATTGGCTGCATAGAGCTAGGGGGTTAGAGATATATACATATTGTGACTCACAAATCTATGTAAGAGTGGCGGTATAAAGCTAGTAGCGTGGAAAGCAAGGAATATTTGTACATATTTGAACACACTAACGCACCATATACATATCTGACTCTAAGTAGAATATGTCGATGTTGTGAGTATATACAGCTCTTCTATACACTCACACATATATTATTCACCTGTCATATATATACATATACATGAATATATACATATGTATGAATGAGTACACAAGTGTACCTGTCTCCCCCTCTGTATCATGTTGAGCATGTTGTCCATCATACCCTACTATGTATTCATAT
>BDIP01000297.1:0-22298 GCA_003568945.1 Kipferlia bialata
TGTATATATATATAGTGTATGACTGAAGCAGACAGTGGCTGTCACAGGTACAGAGTATATACATATGTATATATATATAGTGTATATAATATGATATATATATATATATATATATATACGAGAAGCACACAGTGGCTGTCACAGGCCCCTACTACCCCTCTGCTGTGCTTGACACTCTATATATACATAGTGTATATATATATATATATATAGTCTATATATATAACTGTATACCCCTAACCTCAGTGACCCTTGACATCTCCGACCCCTACTACCCCTCTGCCGTGTTTGACACTCTGCCGGTGCCCACATCTGACCAGGGGGCACCTAGAGGAGTATCCATAGGTATATACAATACACACATATATGTATTCATATATATTGGAGATAGAGAGAGAGAGAGATATTGTCTGTGCCCACATCTGACCAGGGGGGTATCATTATAGATATGTGCATTATGTGTAGATATATTATATGTACCACCTGTATGTATTAGACATATGTATTAGACACATGTATTTATTGTATATGTGTGTATAGAGGGGGACATAGAGACTCCTAGCCAGGGGGCACCCAGGGGGGACAGTATAGATTCAATGTATGCATATTTGTTGTTGTAAACACTTACTAGGCCTAGTAGTTGTATATATATCCTTGCTCACCCCCAGCCTCTGTCTCCCTATCATATCCCCATGCACTATATTCATTCATGTATAGGTGTAAGTCCATAGTATGTATAGTGTCACATCTCACCCCCAGCCTCTGTCTCTCTGTCATATCCCCATGCCGCTGTGTCGCTGGGTGTGTATGGAGTGGCCATGTACACACACACCGCCAGCACATCTACACAAGCATCGAGTAATCTACGCGATTATGACACTGCCTGGGTGGTTGAGACTGTCCTCACCCATGCCTCCTGCACCCCTGACTCTGCCGTCCCATACTGCTATGGGGACTATGGCACCAATGTCTCTGTGACACGGGGGGGAGGGGCAGTGTTCCACAGTGATGAGTGCATTGAGCTGGAGGTATATATAGTACATATAGTATATATAGAATATATACACATATATATATAATGGTATGTATATATATGTACCAAGTGTCACAGTGACACAGGGTATGCAGTATGTGCATATGTATATACGCTGCATACTATAATACTATCAGTGTATATACACACATACTGTATGTCATCAATTGTGTAACCCCAGAACACTGATGATGACTTTGAGCAGTAACGGTGTATATTGAACATACATGAATATATAATAATGTATAATATGTATATGTATATATGTATACACATCATAAAGGTGTGATACCAATGCTGACACCAGAGCACTGACGATGACTTTGAGCAGTACGGGTGTGTCATCACGGCCAACAGGTACCGTATGTGTGTATATACACTATATATAGTATGTAGCATATGGTGTATATAGATACATATACTATATAGGCATCTGATGCATTGGAGTATGGGTGTGTCATCACGGCCAGCAGGTATATGCATTGTATATATATATATATATATATTCTTATATACTATATATATATATATATATATACTATATGTATATGTCATCACGGCCAGCAGGTATGGAAGTATGTATATATATATGTAGTATGTATAGGGATAGGTATGGATGTGTATGAAGGTACACATGTATCTCTGTCAATCTATAGATACTATATTGGTGTGTGAACCATAGAATAGTATGATGTGCTGCAAAATTGCAAATCTGAGGGAAACTACCAGAGGTGAGATGTGTACCATATAATGCAGTGTTATGTATGCTATTCTCTTTACTGACCTCAGGGACACCAACAGTGGCCAATGGGTCATGACTTGTGTTGATAGAATGTGTATATATATACCTTTAGTGTGTATATAGGATGTATGTAGTAGGTATGTATATATATATATATATATATACCTTTAGTATCTACTATACTCCTGACTGGCCAGTGGGCCATGACTGGTGTTCTATATGCACTGTATATAGTATATATTTACACATTATGTATATGTGAACGCGTACCCAGTCTAGGGACAATGTTCTATATGCACTGTATATAGTATATATATATAAATATTTCGTACCCACTCTAGGGACAGCAGTGGAGAGTGGGCCATGACTGGTGTATATATACACTATATATACACTATATATATATATATATGGTATAGTATTAGTTACCCACTCTAGGGACAATGTTCTATATGCACTGTATATAGTATATATATATATGTATCGTACCCACTCTAGGGACATCAGTGGAGGGTGGGCCGTGACTGGGGGTGTGCAGTCCATGCTGTACAAGCTACTGATGGCTGATGGGACCGACATGCTGATGTACTTGGATGAGGGGACAGTGCTGGCTGGGGTGGGGACAGCAGGTATATACTAGTATATATACTAGTACATGTGGGTACATGGATGTGTGTATGATTATTTGTATACACCTCCTGACCCCCCAGACATATATGGCGCCGTGGCCCTGTCTGTCCAGCCTGATATATATATATATATATAGACATATACATATATATATATATGTATAGATAGATATATATAGACTGACCCAGACATATATGGCGCCGTGGCCCTGTCTGTCCAGCCTGATGCACCCACCCTGCCTGTGTCAGTGTATGCAGCACCAGCCAGTATTGCATTAGGTATAGTATATAGTGTATATAGGAGGGTCTGGAGGGTCTCATTCAGTCATGTCTCTCTCACACACACTCTCTCTCTCTCGTTATATATGTATTCTATTAGTATACTTACACAAGACACACAGAGTCTCTGTCTATATGTGAATATGAATGCATATCTCTAACCCCCAGGCCAGTCCATGCTGGAGGGTCTCAAGCTGTCCTTCTCAGACAGTGCTGGACAGGCAGTGTATGACCCGAGTGCCACGGTGATAGTGACCATTCCAGGTATATACTGTTACTGTGTCCCACTATACAACAACCATGTTCACTTGGTATATACTCGTTTGTATATCCTTGCCGTGTATGACCCATCTGCCACCGTGATAGTGACCATTCCAGGTATACATATGATATATATTACTCATACTATATGACTCTAGGGACTGTGTCTGAATAGTGTGTATACTATATACTCTCTTATATGTGTGTATGACCCATCTGCCACAGTGGAAGTGACCATTCCAGGTACGCTATAAATATTCTCTAGCTATTTGCCATTTGTGTATGCGTATAGTGGACTCTACTCCTAGGTTCCACACACCCCATACACCGTTCTTACGCTCATGTGTGTGAAGATGTGTGTATATATGTACATATTCCCTTACATATACCCTCACTCCAGGCGGCAACGCGTCCAGTGACAATGTACTAACCCCACAAATAGAGAATCACATGTATATTTATGGACACACACATATATATACATGGATCTAGGTATTTATATATGCCCATATTCCATGACCCAAGGTGGCACCTCGTCCAGTGACATATATATATACATATACATATACATATATATATATATATCATGTGCCCTGACCCCTCAGGTGGCACCTCGTCCAGTGACTCTGTCCTCTACGCCCAGGCCGACCCTACCCTGCATGCATACACAGTGCCACCTCTGGTATGATATATATAGAGAGATAGAGAGGGATAGAGTAATACACATACACACACACACATATATATATATATATTTAAATCTATATATATATACATATGCATGCACAGTGCCACCTCTGGTATGTGATGTATAGAGAGACAGGGAGATGGATAGATGGGCAGATGGATAGTTGTATAGATAGACAGATACGCAGTGCCACCTCTGGTATGTGTATATATGTCTATATATGTGTATGTTGACTGTGTGTATATTGATATAGCTTGATGGCTGTTGTCGTGATGCAAGTTTCTATACTCTAGATCCACTGTCTACAATACCACGTTTCTCTCTCGATCTATGAATACCTCTTCTCTCACCCCTTAGATCCTTGACTACACCTCTGTCAACAGTCTGGGTGCACAGGTGGATCTGGGGGTCACCTTCTATGGGGTCACAGGTATACATGTATGTATATGTATATATATATATATACATTGTAGTGGAGTGCCATGTATATGTATATATATGTATGTATATATATATAGTGGTCACCTTCTATGGGGTCACAGGTATATACTATATAGTATACTATCACTGTATATATAATATACAGTGATATACTGTGATATACATCTATTGGGAGAGGTGGATCTGGGGGTCACGTTCTACGGAGTGACAGGTGGGTGTGTATACATAGGGTGTATTCTATGGAGTGACAGTATTGGTCTTTGGGGTATACTACTCTCTGACAGGTATAAACTATATAGTATACTATCACTGTATATTATATATACTGTATATACATCTATTGGCCTTTGGTATATACACTACTCTCTCTAAGCCTCTATATATAGTCACTTATACTCGGCACTGAGTCCATCTATACGTTCTCTCTCTCTCTCGCTCTCTCTCTCTCTCTCTCTCTACATGTATACTAACCACAGGCACTGAGTACATCTGTGACCTCAGTGTCCAGACTGACCTGACCTTTCTCTCTCTCTCTTTCTCTCTCCCTCCCCCCCTCTCTCTCTCATATACCTTACTGCTGCTTACCCTCCAGGCACTGAGTACATCTATGACCTCAGTGTCCAGACTGACCTCACTGTCTCCCTCACCACCACATGTGGCAAGACAGGGGGGGTCAGCATATACCCCTTGTACCAGGGTGGGTATATACACACTAGTGTAGAGTGAATACTATATACGCTGTACTCTAGGATATATCTTCTACATGTGGCAAGACTAGGGGTTGTGGCAGTATATCCACTGTACCAGGGTGAGATGTCTGTACTAGCATGTTGCATCTGTATTGTCTCTCACGCATTACCTCAGACTCCACCGTATACTCTGCCTCTCTCTCTCTCTCTCTCTCTCTCTCTCTCTCTCTCTTTCCCCTAATCGCTAGATAGCTCTCTGGACTCCACACCCACTGTCTACTCTCTCTCTCTCTCTCTACCATTCCTATGCCCCTGACCCCTCAGACTCCACCCTTGACTCGACACCCACTGTCTACTCAGTCACCCTGACCAATGAGTACGGGGCAACAATAATGGATGGGAGACAGGTATGTGGGGAATGTGTTATATACACGCATACTATCATGTCTGTCATGTGTATATATAGGTGTTGCATGGTATACCACTCTATATAGTTATATAGTGATATATATGAATAGTTATATAGTATACCACCGACTAACCCCATTGTCCTGTCTACTATGTGTGGTTCACTTTCTATGTTACTCTTGAGGTGTACTATATACTATATGCTATATACTATATACTATATACTATATACTATATGAGCA
This sequence comes from Kipferlia bialata, assembly GCA_003568945.1. Taxonomy (NCBI): domain Eukaryota; phylum Fornicata; genus Kipferlia; species Kipferlia bialata. The sequence continues at coordinate 5,413 of BDIP01000297.1, forward strand.
CTATGGCCACTAATCCACCAGGTCCAGATAGGCCTGTCTGACTCTGCCATGTGTGACATGGCATGGGATGCAGACACACTGGCATACAGTGCCACCCTCACATGCACAGGCAGGGGATGTTCATGTATACATGCTGCTGATGATTTCTACGTTGATCTTCCCACACACACCCTCACCCTCCAGACGGTGACTCTCTCCACGTGGCTGTGTACTATGCTGGGTCATCATACAGGGTGGAGGAGAGGTATGGGCATTTATACTGCACTATAATATAAATATACAGAATACATCATGTGATTATTATGTGATAGAAGCCTCTATACAGTTGGGAAGGGTTCATTGTTACTACAGATCCACTTCTCTCACGTCACTTCTTTAGTGTAACTCACACTCAGCGGATATACATTTTATATATATATATACGACTATACTCTATATGTGTATTTACTTAGATTATAGTGTATAGTATAGAGTGTGTATAGTTCACCCTAGGCTCCACTACTCCTCCCCCGTGACCTCTGCCCGTATATATATATATATATATGTATATGTATATGTATATATTTATATATATATGTATATTGATTATAGTATATATAGTCTATATATACTACGTATACTCACTCCCAGGCTCCACTACTCCTCCCCCGTGACCTCTGCCCGTGTGTCCCCTGATAGCTGTCAGCTCTACATGCCCACCACATTCTGTGCACACCTGTCAGACAGTCAGGGTAAGTACTACATGTATAGTATATATATATATTGTTGTATTAGTATATATTGTCCGATAGTCAGGGTAAGTATTATTATTCATATGTATCCATTGGATGAGTATACATGTATGAGTATACACCCTGTGCACACCTCTCAGATAGCCAGGGTAGGTATGTGTATAGTGTATATATACACATTCTGTATCTATATATATTATACATATACATTATACATTGAGGTGATGTATATATATATATATATATATATATATATATATACACTTGTCGATTAATCCTCTTTTAGTAGTGTGTATGTTGTGTATCTATATTCTAGCAGTACCAGGCCACATGATCGGTGGTGACCTTGCCTCCCCATCCACACTCCTGTATAGTATATGTATATATTCATATACATACAATAGTATAATATCATCAGTTATGTATGTCAATACAAATATAAATATAGATTCATAACCCCAGGCCGCATGATTGGGGGTGACCTTGCCTCGCCCTCCCTCCAGTTCAGTACCAGTGGGCAGGCACAGACAACAGAGGCAGAGGTGTGGATGTATATACATATACATATATATATACATGTGTATATATATGATATATATATATAATATACTATACATGCTAGTACAAGGGGACAGGCACAGACTACAGTGGCTGAGGTGAGTATGTATATACATATACATATATATACATGTGTATATGTATGATATTCATTATATATACATATGGTGGATATATATACATATACACATATATATATTTACATGTGTATATATATGATATTTATTATATATACAGACAACAGTGGCTGAGGTATTTTTGTATTCTTATATGAGAAGATGTTTTCTCTACACTGGCGTGTTGGATTTCCATGTTCTGACTATTTCATATACTCATCTTCCATAATGTAGATATATATACATACTGATCCATCTCACACTTCCAGTGGGATGAGTATGCCCATGCCTACTGTGCTATTACCTGTACTCTCCTCAGTCATTAGTGCATTATATATATATATGCGTACTGTATCCCTCTAACCTCCAGTGGGATGAGTTTGCCCATGCCTACTGTGCCATACTGGTACCCGAGCACAGCCACACGGATGATGCTGATAGTGTGCTCTCTATACAGGTATGGACATATGTAAATTATACTGTGTATAATATTACTCATCTCTCCAGGTCCGGTACGATGGAGATATGTATATATTATTGTCTATACTACTATTATATACTATATGTATATATATAAGTCTATCCTACTCAGTGTTCAGGTCCTGTACGAGGGTGTAGTCAGTGAGTGTCTCATCTATAGCATACAGTATATAGACATATGCTTTGAGTCACAGATACTTAACATCCAGGTCCTGTATATATATATATATATATATCTGCATATATTCTCCAGACCTCCGACTTGGAGCAAAAAGCCAGTTTAGTTTAGAATGTTATACTTATCTCTCCAGGTCCTTATATATATGTATATGTATGCATATGCTCATCTCTCCAGGTCCTGTACGAGGGTGCAGTCATTGGCCACAGTGATGTGACAGTGTACGATGCACTGGAGGGGGTGTCAGTGCACACACCGTCAGGTACGACACTCTACATATATACACACATATATATGTATATTCTATGCCCTTTTGCCCAGCCAATGACCCCTTCCACTCTGGTGCCATGTGTACTCTTCTAGTATATACACATTATTGCCTATGTATATACCCATTTCTATTCAATTGTATGTACCGTATATATGTATACTAACCTCCAGCCAATGACCCCTTCCGGTCTGGTGCCATGTGTGCCCACTCAGACCTGATGTTCATAGTGGACGCAGCCAGTGCCAAGGTATACATATAGTATTAGTATATGTATATGTATATAGGTGTATATTAATATATACATATATCTGTAACCATATCTCTATATATGTACATGTACCATATATATATATATATATATCATATGCAGCTAGTGCCAAGGTATACATGTATACATATATACATGTACCATACATATATATATATATATATATCTGCCTCTTAGGTCCGTGTATAGGGTCTCCACCCACACCGACCCAGTCTTCTACACCCTTATGTATCTATCACATATGTACATGTATACTATATATCCAACCCCAGGTCCGTGTGTACCGTGTCTCCACCCACACCGACCCTGTCTCCTACACCCTTCTGTCAGAGGCTGACCTACTGACAACGGAGGGGTCATACAGTGAGTATGATACTGTCAGGTAAGCATTACCTTTGAATAGTGACTCTCTCTCTCTCTCTTACTCTAGCATATCCTATGACCCCTCCTCCTCCTACCTCGCTGTGGGTATCTCTCTCTATATATATATCCCTCTCGATATATATCTCCCTCTCTCTACATATATACCCATCTTACCCTAGCATATCCTATGACCCCTCCTCCTCCTATCTGGCTGTGGGCAGGTCAGGCATGGTAGGGGACAACGGGGCATACATGTACAGACTGGACGATGGAGGTAAGAGCTTATGCAGAAATGTATATATATATATATATGTATATGTATTGGCATGGCAGGGGACAAACGGGCATACATGTACAGACTCGATGACTCAGGTACCGATGTATATCCTAGCCACACACACACACATATATATATATATATAGTACACAGTGTATATATAGTAGTTGTGTGGGCATGTGGTAGGGGAGTGCAGGCTGGACGATGGAGGTATGGACTGCTACACTCATACACAAGTGTATGACCTCCCCTATCTTCATCTGACCCCTAAGCCCTCCACCTCGTTGTGCGTCTATCCCACTCTGTATATATACAGTGTATACACATATATATACTTATCTATGTATTTATGTATATATAATATCTCTCACCCTCTAGCCACCCTCCACCCCGTTGGGTGTCTTGGTCACTCCGATTATACATATAGTGTATCTTTATATGTGTATATATATACCTATATGCATATACAGTATCCTTACCCCCAGCCACATTGCATCCTGTTGGGTGTCTGGCCCACTCTGATGGTAACAGCCACGACTCAACTGGGCTGGTGGCCATGGAGAAGGGTACGGTATCTATGATATATAGTCATGCATATAGTATAGATATTGATATATATATATGATATATATGTGTGTGTGTGTGTGTGTGTGTGTGACTGGGCTGGTGGCCATGGAGAAGGGCATGATACAGTACATGACAGACACATACATATATGTACAGATTCATATATATATATGTACATATATACATACATATATACATATATGTACATATATACATATATGTACAGATACATTCAGAGACTGCTTGTATGTACAATATACGCATACTCTCACTGACACCAGGTGTCCTAGTGATTGCCATGTCATACTCTGTATGTATCAAGTGTATATACATATATATATGATATGGTATATATGTTATATACATATATATATATACTCTCACTGATATCAGGTGTCCTAGTGATTGCCATGGACAACGGGGCCACCATATACGGCCTGGAGGATGGGGTATGGGGACTCAAGCAGGTGCTGTACCATATTGCATAAATAGATATATTTATATATATGACCATACTTGTACCTATATCTTAATAGGGTATAGTATATACGGCCTGGAGGATGGGGTATGGGGACTCAAGCAGGTATCACTACTGAGCTATGCTCCATATGTATATATATAGAGGTGTATGAATAGTGCTATTGTATTTACGGACTGGGGAAGCAGGTATGGTCATAGTTACAATGATTAGTCATGTATTGTACTGGTAAATGTATGTGTGGAGTCATAGCAATGCCCTAACCCCCAGGAGATTGTGGTTGACCTGGGCCCGTACTATGTGCAGCCATGGGTGGACACAGATGGGGAGACAATTGTGATAGGTATATATATACATGCACATATACATATATATATATAATATACATATATGCCATGGGTGGACACAGATGGGGAGACCATTGTGATAGGTATGGACATATATTGAGAGAGAGTGTGTATATGTATACAAGTATGTATGTATATGAATGGTATAGCCATGGGTGGACACGGACGGGGATACTATAGTGATAGGTATAGTAGGGATCATATATAGGTATATATATGGTGACTTCTATCGGTGTAGAGTCACAAGACTCAGTATCGGTATGAATAAATAGATACACACTTACACCAGGTGTCACGTACTACCACCATGTGCTTGTGTACAGTAGGGACGCTGATACACACATGTGGGCACTCAGCGATACGGTATGCGTTGGTGCAGTACACTACATATTGTGATTAGACACATTCTCTTGTGCCTCTTGTTGTATTGACATGTGGGCACTCAGTGACACGGTGAGTGTATTGAGAGTGCACTCTTTCTCTTTCTCTCTTTCTCTCTTTACAGTATAATATATGTTGTTGAATACTCTTGCACTAGTGTATGAATAGTCATTCGTGAATACACATTTATGTTTGGGATAGTGGAGTCTTACCTGTCTTACCCTCAGTTGGTTGACCCCTATCTGACCTGGAACACAGGCTATGGGGAGATAGTGGCAGTGGACAGGTATACATAGTGCGTGTATACACTAAATATTGTATTTGATAGTTAGATATATTATATATAGTATTATATATAGCACAGGCTATGGGGAGATAGTGGCGGTGGACAGGTGTGTATGTATACTATGTATGTATAGTATGTATACTATGTATGTATAGTATATACTGATATGTATAAATATGATATGATTGTGTGTGTATTCCATGATCTTTATATGCAGAGATAGTGGCAGTGGACAGGTACTGATATATATATACAAATATATATACATATATATATATATGTGTGTATGTATAGTATGATTGTGTGTATGCATATCGACATATGGAGAGATAGTGCCAGTGGCCAGGTGTGTATATATACTATATATAGTATATACTGATATGTATATATATGATATGATTGGGTTTATACATCATGATGCATATATGGCGAGATAATGGCAGAGTCATACACTGATACATGTATATACAGTCAGTGAACACTACAATGCAAAGATATATTATTTATATGTGTACTGCTGACCATCCAGGGACATCATACTTCTAGTCACCATGCCCATTTGTAGTATTCATGTACTATACACACACCTCTATATTCTAACTATTCGTGCATATATATATACATGTATGTAGTATACTGACCATCCAGGGATATTATTCTTGTCACCAACCGCTATGCCCCTCTGGCAGCATGGGTTATAGTCATATATATTCATATATATATCCATATATATTCTTATGTATATTATGTACATATAGATGTAGACATTGATATAGATATATACTTATGTATATTATGTACATATAGATATAGACATTGATATTGATATATACTTATACTCAGGGACATCATCCTGGTCACCAACCACTATGCCCCCTCTGGCAACTTTGATATCACAGGGCCTCCCATGTATGTGTACACTAGGGATGCAGACTCCCTAAGTAAGGGAGAGAGAGAAAACGAGTATCTTAGAAAGGGAGGGAGAGATGGAGAGAGTGAGACTGACGGTGACTGCGGGTGGACCCTTACCACCATGTATGTGGGCCCATCCAACAACCAGTTTGTGTACTCTACCATAGAGGTGGAGGATGGGACCATCCTGATCACGGACAAGTATGGGTGGGAGGTATGCGTATATATGTATATATATATACAGAGAGAGAGAGAGAGAGAGAGAGAGAGAGAGGATGGGACGATCTTGATCACTGACAAGTATGGGTGGGAGGTGGGTGTGGCATGTATATCTGATACTGAGATGGATATATATATATATATATATGTATGGGTGTGTGTGTGTGTGTGTGATGACCGACACTGCTATCAATAGCAATAGCACAAGAATAGTACTCACCCCCATGTCCATGTGTACACTCCTATTTGTATTGATAACTGTAATACGTAGGTGTATATATATTATGAAGTATATATTATATCATATATATATATATATAATAATACGTAATATGTTCCACTGACCCTCAGATCCATGTGTACACCCTGTCTCCAATGGACAACACTCTGGTGCAGGTGGGTGTATATATACATAGTATATATATGTATAGTGCCCTGTCTCCAATGGACAATATATATATGTGTGTATATATATATATAGTATATATATAGTATATGTATATAGTATGTACACTCTGGTGCAGGTAGGAGTAAGGACATTTGTGTATGTACTAGTGTATGTATATACGAGTGTAAGTATGTACACCCTGGTGCATGTAGGAGTATATATATACATATATATGTATTCACATATATGTATACACATATATATAGTATTAATATATATATACATATATTTTATGTGCATGGTGCAGGTTTAGGTGAACGTAGCCAATAGGTGGCATGTACACATTCAACAAGACACTGGTACTGGAAGGAGTATAGTTATAGTATAGTAGCACGTACCCTAATGAGTCGGAAACTCTATTCATTATCTGTATACCCTTTATTCAGATTGAATGACACGACACTTTACTATTCTTTGTCAATGTATTGGTGCCATATACATATGTATCATCATTCCGATATATATATATATGTATATGTATAATGCCAGGTCCGCACCCTGTCGTACGATGGCTCAGAGCCAGGCCACTCCACATACACATACTTTGGACACCAGGCTGCATTCAGCGGGGAGACGGTGTATGCAACAGGTATATATATACTTGATAATGTATAGATAACATATATCATCTGTTTACTATGCACTATATGTTTTGCGGCGTTCAGGTGGGAATACAGTGTATGCCACAGGTATGGGTATATATATATGTACTATATATATGTACTATATATATGTACTATATATATGTACTATATATATGTGTTATATGTATAGTACTATATGTATAGTACTATGTAGTATACTCTGGAATCCTAAGTCCGGCTTAGCCGATACCAAATACTGTACACTGTTTACATATTCATTGTATACATATATATGTATTTTCCTAACCCCATATATATATGTATACTATATCCCATATCTATATGTATACTATAGACAGTGTAGCTTCCTGACCCCATCGCTGTCTTCACCGAGACCCTTGATGCCCCTGTCTCTATATTAACTAGTGTATACACTGTATAGTATATACTATATATATATAGTACTGCATGCATCTAACCCCCAGCCGTACTGACCGACACCGTTGACGCCCCTGTGTCCATAGTCACACTGTACAGTGGACCCAGCACAGGTATATATACATATATATTACATGTACATATATATATAGAGAGAGAGAGAGATAGAGAGAGAGAGAGAGGCTGGATACAGTGGACCCAGCACAGGTAAAGAGAGTGATGTAGTGTATACATACACACACACATATATATATATATATGAAGAAAGAGAGACATATCCGTCTCCCGCCACCGTCCATTTCACAGACACAGTTGTACTCTCTCTCTCTCTCTCCATACATATATATTGATAGAGTCTATCTAATATCAGCTGTCGTGTCTGACATATCCGTGTCCCCCTCCACTGTCCATTGTTCAGACCCATCTGTCACATTCACAGTGACACTACTAGACGAGGATGGGGATATAATCCAAGAGGTATGTATATATATTTGTGTGTGTGTGTATGTATATACATGTGTATGCGTGTTCAGACCCATCTGTCATATTCACAGTGACACTCCTAGACGAGGACGGGGATGTGATTCAGGAGGTACTAGTATATGGATATTGATACTAGTATATGGATATCATACTCTATATCATAGAAGATTGATATATTGATACTAGTATATGAATATATGCATAGGGTACACGGTGGTCTCACCCCTAGGACCTCACCTCCCGCCTCACCTTCAACTGGATGTGCACCATACTATATACACACAATATATATATTTACTATATACTGTATAATACTGTCACAATATATATATGCTATATACTGTATGCTCTATAGTAATGACCTAACCCACCAGGACCTCACCCCCCGCCTCACCTTCAACTGGATGTGCACCATACTATTTACACGATATACACTACATATACTATACACTATATACTATATACAACACTAGTGCCCCCTAACACACTAGGATCTGACCCCCCACCTCACCTTCAACTGGATGTGCACGATGTATGACCCATCGAGTGTAGTATACGACACAGAGATATGCACATACACTGTGGTGTATGGTGATGCAACAGGTATTGTAGACATATACATTTGTATATGTGTGTATATATGATATAATTGTGTATACATGTATGACCCATCGAGTGTAGTATACGACACAGAGACATGTGCATACACGGTGGTGGATGGTGATGCAACAGGTATTCATTTACTATGCATTCACTGTCTATACACTGTATACACACAATATATGACCCAAAGAGACTGTCACAGGTTGTGTACACATGTAGCTGTGTATAGTGCATGTAGTATAGCGTATAGTACCTATTTCTTTCCCTTGCATTTCTACCTCCCACCACAGTCTTTGAGATTACATATACGCACAAGTGAATACATATACTTAGATACGTTGCACATATATATATGTACCCCCCCCCCCCAGTCTGCACTGCCAGTGTGGGCGTGTCTCTCTCTCTCTCTCTATCCATATATATATACTCTACCCACTGTATACACACATACACACTCATATGCAATAGTCATAGTGTATATGTGTCTATATACATGGTACACATACCTATATCATAGAGAGTATACATATATATATTCTTACATGTATATATGTGTCTATCTCCCACCCCAGTCTGCACTGCCAGTGTGGGCACCACCCACATATATACATATATGTATAATGAATGCGCATACGACGAGTATCATTCCCCTTGTACCCTCATTATCTCATACCCCAGTCTGCACCGCCTATATCATAGAGTGTATATATATATATATATACACTTATATGTATATATGTGTCTATCTGATACCCCAGTCTGCACCGCCAGTGTGGGCTCCAGCTACTTTGGTGTGTACATTGAGAGTCAGACAGCAGAGGGGTTCAACCTGTCACAGAGCGGGTGAGTATAGTATATATGCTATTATTATATATGTATATATATGTGTGTGTGTGTGTGTGTGTATGTGTATATGTCTATGGAGCTAATGGGTTCAACCTGTCACAGAGCGGGTACGGAGATGTGTCTATATATGTCTGTAGATTTGAGTGCTAGCTGTGAATGTGTCTAGTAATCTCACCCTCATTACCAAGGTCCCCTTGCCTGTGGGGTAGACTGATGTATCTCTTTCTCTCTCTACATATACTTATATTGACTCTCTGTCCACAGTTTCCATGCCTGTTGAGTTCAGTGATCTCTCTCTCTCTCTCTCTCTCTCTCTCTCTCTATACCTATATCTAACCCCTAGTGCCCGTATCCCCATGCCTGTTGAGTTTGCTGATGTCTCTCATGTGTCACTGCTGGACGGGGATGTGTACTATGGGAGTGGAGACCCATTATTCATAGGTATTATATATGTATGTATATATATATGTGTGTGCGGGTATGAATGAATATATATTTACTGAGGGAGTGGAGATCCATTGCTCATAGTACGTTATATATTTGTGTGGTATATGTATACTATATATACTCGCCACAGGCATATACATCTATGACTCCCTTGGCTCCCCCATCACAGATGGCAGAGTATATACAGAGTATATATACAGTATATACATATATTTATACATATATACAATATACTATATATATGTGTGTACTGTATATTCTCACCACAGGCATATACATCTATGACAGCATGGGTTCTCCTATCACAGATGGCAGAGTATATACAGTATATCTATATATATATCACGGCTGGCAGAGTATAATCCTCTATACTAAGTATATATACTAACCCCAGGCATCTATGTCTATGACAGCATGGGCTCCCCCATCACAGATGGCAGGGTGGTCAGGACAGGGATATCCCTCGAGGACTTCACAGTGGCCACATACCTATACCCAGGTATGAATATATTTCATATAGTACATATATATAAATATACTATATTCCATATTCATACTATGATGTCTTCAGTTTAGTGTATACCCGTACATGTGTATGCTCACCCCAGGCCATGACTACTATGCATACTATGCAGGTGACGTTGATACATGCCGGGCAGTGACACTCACAGTATATGTGGCACCGGACAGACACACGAGGTAATGTATATATGGAAGTATGTGTATATATATATATATATGTGTGTGTGTATGTATTATATGTATTAATATACACTCACTGTATATGTGGCACCGGACAGACACACGAGGTATCTCTCTCTCTATATATATGTATATTTATATATATATAATAGATAGTGAGGATGACTGGTATGTCATACGTACGGTGTACGGTGTGTACTATCATTATATGTACATCTACTATCTACACTCTAACCGCTAGTGAGGACCGAAATGCCCTTTACCACACCTATGTATTCACTACTCATATATAGATATGTGTGTATATGTATATATATACTATACAGTGTATACTCTACACCATCCTCACCCTCCAGTGAGGATGACTGGGATGCCCTCATTCCTCTATTATCCTATTAGCACATCAGGCATACTCTTTGCACTCTCTCTCTCTCTATATATGTGTGCTGTATACAACCTCTTACCCCCAGTGAGGATGACTGGGATGCCTTACCACACCTCTGTATTAACTATATATATGTATACAAGTATGTATGAATATGTATATATATGTATTCACACTCTATACACCCCTCTTACCCCCAGTGAGGATGACTGGGATGCCCTGATACCATACCCAGTCCCGGTGCAGGTATATATGTGCATAGATATATAGTGTATATACAGTGTATATTAGTATATATTATGCTCTATGTGGATGTATTGATGCCCTGATACCATACCCAGTCCCGGTGCAGGTGGGTAGATGTATCTACATGTATATATATGACTATGATATATATGACTATGGACAGTGACGCCTCAGTACTCTATTCAGTGTTTAGTGTGCACTATTTATGTCAACTTCCTCGTATATATATATATATATATATACATATATGTATATATTTGGACCCTCATGGATGTCCCTCACCATACGTCTACACGGATGTGTCCTCCGTGGGTGGGAGATATACATATGTACATATATATGTGTGTGTGTATATATATCAAGATATATAGATCAAGATGCACTATACATTGTCCTAGCCATGTGATCCTAACGCCAGGTCTACACGGATGTGTCCTCCGTGGGTGAGAAGATATCATTCCCTTATATTGCATATGTATGTATACCTATCTATATATATATACATGTATGTGCCTTACTCTAGGTCTACACAGATGTGTCCTCTGTGGGGGTCTATCCCCCAATGGTGGCCATAGGGCACACGACAGACTTTGTACTCACAGGTACGGAATATATACATATTTAGTATATATATATATATATATATATATATATATATATATATGAGTAAACATATGGTGTCAATGGTGGTCATAGGGCACAGGACAGACTTCACTCTCACAGGTACAGTGGATATATTCATATATTATATGATGTATATGTACACATGTGTATATATATGTATATATTGTGTATACGCCACAGTACAGACTTCGTACTCACAGGGACGATGTCACCTGGGGTGTGACATGTACTCTTTTCATATTATATATATATATATATATAAGCATGGCTCCAATACCAGGTTACGACTCTTGTAACAACGTGGTCCCTGTTGACATGTCCATGTCCGTGGCGTGGTGGCCTGAGACAGAGGGAGTTGCCCTGTCTAAATGCACCTTCAACACACCCGAGATAGGTTAGTGGATGTCAATATATATGTATATATACATATATATATGTATGTATGTATATATACACATTGTACATATAGTGCCCATGAGACAGAGGGGGTGGATTCATCGAAGTGTGTGTTCAACACTCCTGAGATAGGTTGGTGAATAGTGTGTGGTTCAACACTTTTGAGATGTCAACTAGCCAGTCTCTCTCTCTCTCTCCCTCTCTCTCTCTCCCTCCCTCTCTCTCTCTCTCTCTCTCTCTCTCTCTCTCTCTCTCCCACACACACACACACTCTATATATATATCTATATGTATATGTATGTGTATCCCAATCTAATTCTAGGCGATGTCAACTACTCTGTCACCATGGACATACCAGTGGACAGGGTCAATGAGAGGCCAGTACTAGAGGTAGATATGTATATATGTATCAGTATACTTATACATATGTGCATATGTATGTACTTATTGTATATTGATGGATATACCAGTGGACAGGGTCAATGAGAGGCCAGTCTTGTAGGTAGATATATGTATATATATACATATATCAGTATACTTATACATATACATATGTATGTGATAGTATATACACTATAGTCAATGAGAGGCCAGTCTTGGAGGTATGCATTTACTACTGTGTCACTGTACATATGTGTATATATATGTGTGTGTGTGTGTGTAATTAGTTGTATATACATATATATGTGGATGTGCCAGTGGACAGGGTCAGTGAGAGGCCAGTACTCGAGGTGGGGTATATCAGTGTATCTATACATATGTAAATAGGTATATATATGTGTGTGTTAGAGTGTATATATACATATATGTGTGGATATATACATATATATGTGGATGTGCCAGTGGGCAGGGTCATTACAATAGGTATACACCATTCCCTCTCTCTGTCGTAGGATATATGCCCATATACATTTATTTCCCCAGATGTACCCCTCTGACCCCATCATGGTCACTCCCTCTCTCTCTCCATATGTATATATGTATATATCATATATATATATATACATATCTAACCCTAGATCCATACCAAGCCACCTAGCGGTCCTGTACCCGACCCCATCATGGTCACTCTCTCTCTCTCTCTCTCTCTCTCTATATATATATATATAGTATACACACCTCACCCTAGATCCATACTGCCCCACCTAGCGGTCCCACCCCTGACCCCATCATGGTCACCCTCTCTATGACACTGGGCACAGTCACAACGGCAGATGTACACCCTACTGAGGTGTGTCTATATATATGGAGAGAATACAGCTCTGGTGACACCCTGACCATCACATAGATAGATATATATGCTTATATATCAACTGTTAGACTCTATTATATATATAGTCATTCATGCTGAGTACTAATACCTAGGTAACCTCCTGTTCCGGTGACACCACCCTGACCATCACATATATTAATGCTTATATACATATATATATATATGTAATGACTTAGTAATCTAACTCACAGGTCACCTCCTGTTCTGGCGACACCACCCTGACCGTCACCCCCTTCAACGAGAGTGGCACTGTGATGATAGACACAGAGGCACAGCTCAGCGTGTACTTTGAGGATGAGCCTGAGGAGAGGTATGTATATAGATATATAAAGACTGTATATACATTAGAGAGAGAGAGAGAGAGAGAGAGAGAGAGAGAGAGAGAGTGAGGCACAGCTCAGTGTGTACTTCGAGGATGAGCCAGAGGAGAGGTATATATATGCATAGATATACTATATATATATACTTTTACATGTTATAGAGAGAGAGAGAGAGAGAGGCATTGAGGATGAACCAGAGGAGAGGTATAGGGCAGTTCAAGATTCATGAGTGAGTATAATTAGTGTATGTATGTTTATTGCACTTACTCCTAGGTACCTTACCCCTCTGTATGTCAATCTATCTTACCATACACTCTCTTGTATATATTTTCATACATATTTTTACCCTCAGGTACCTAGCCCGTCTGTGTGAGACCTGTCATACTATAACATCTGATATGCATATGATACTGATACTGACCCCCAGGTACCTTACCTTGCCCGTCCACGTGTCGATCTCTCCATGATATACACTATGATGTCTATATACACCATGATGTACTAATCCCATTGATAGTGACCCTCAGGTACCTAGCCCGTCTGTGTGAGACCTGTGTGCCTCTGTCATACTACGTCACAGTCGGGGACTACTGCGGGGTCATGTACGTTAGTATGTATCAGTTCTTTCTCTCTATATATAGATAGATATAGATAGGTAGACCATATTCTATATGCCACAGTCGGGGTCTATTGCACTCCAATGTGAGTTGCTGTTGTGTGATACATATACAATGTCTGTATATGTATAATGGTATACGCTGTCATACTATGTCACAGTCTACTGTGGGGTCATGTGAGTAGTTGTGTTGTGTGTACTGTTCTGGTGTACTCATCTCTCTTGCTGCTCAGGTGTCTCCTCTACATTTCTCTCTCTCTACATATATGTTATGTTACATTTTTTGCATATTCCAGGGACCGAAACCTAGTTGTGCTCGCAGTGATCATCTCTCTCTCTCTCTCTCTCTCTCTCTATCACTCTAGGCACCGCAACTTGCTGCTCAGGTGTCTCCTCTCTCTCTCTATGTATATATACATATGAGTATATCGCTAACGCTAGGGACCGTAACCTAGTTGTGGCTGTTGCCTCCCAGACCACCCCAGTGTCAACACTCACAGTCACAATGGGTATGTGTTGCTATATCTATATATATGACACATATATGTGGTGCTATACACTATATGCTACATAGATATCAGGTACCATATATAATGCTACATATATATCATGTGCCATATATATGAGTATACATATATGTTGCCTCCCAGACCACACCCGTCAATATAGTGAGAATGAGTATGTGTATACCATTGTATACCATTGTATCTTTGTAACAGTCTATGTTTATGTAAAGTGAGAGAGATGGTATCTATATGGTATGTATCCATTCACCCACAGTCACAATATATATATATATTTGTGGTATTTGATGCTTCATATGGCCTTGCAAATTGGTATACACTGACCTCAGTCTACTTTGCCCTGGATGTATTATATATATATATATTATTGGTATATACATTTATATATATATATATATATATATATATGCACTCACCCCCAGTCTACTCTGCCCCCTGGTGGTACTATGCCCTGGTTGTGTGTCTGGGCATGGTCACTGCCATGGGTATCCTATGTTACAGAACTAGAGGTAGAGGCGTCTCAATATATATATATAGTATAATTAGTAGATATGTAGTACATGCATACATGTATATGTGTGTGTCTGGGTCTGGTCATTGCCATGGGGGTCCTATGTTACAGAACTAGAGGTGGGGCTATATATATATATGTGTGTACATAGTATAGTAGTATAATTATATCTATAGTGAGTCCTGTGCTACAGAACAAGAGGTAAAGGCGTCTCAATATATATATATATAGTATAATTAGTAGATATGTAGTTCATGCATACATGTATATGTGTGTGTCTAGGGCATGGTCATAGCCATGGGTGTACTGTGCTACAGAACCAGAGGTATATATATATATGTATATGTCAACAGTGTCTTGTGCTATATTGATATATAGTATATATATAGTCCATGGGCGTCCTGTGCTACAGTACTAGAGGTGGGGCATCCCTATAGTATATATAGTGTATATATATATTACCTATAGTATATATAATCCATGGGGGTCCTGTGCTACAGAACCAGAGGTGGGGCTACATGTATATGGGATATTGGATATCATATATATTGGATATATATTGGATATCATATATATAGTATATATATAGTCCTTGTGTCCTGTGCTACAGGACTAGAAGTGGGACCTCTCTATCATATATATAATATATTAATGTAGTATATAGCATAGTACCTATATATGTCTCACCCCTCAGGCAGGGGTGGCTACACCGCTGTGTCCAGGGACAAGTGGGCACGGGAGCAGGAGAGAGAGACAGAGAGAGAGTAGAGCACTCTCAAAATTGTTGTATTTACAAATAGATTAATCTAATAGTGATCCAATCTCTGCAAAACAGAGTAGAGAGATTGTGATGTATAAAGTTGCCAGTATCTTTGAGTGTTGTAGTATTGTAGATCATAAGGCCCAACGTACGTTTGTAACTGTGGTAAGTATCGATGACTATACGAGTTAATAAGGTAAAAGTGTACGAAGTGGGATTCGAACCCACGCGTGATAATTCACATCAGG